>JAXQGN010000039.1:0-104435 GCA_037039805.1 Irpex sp. M6601 | reverse complement strand
CAGACTTTCTGGATCTGACGGCGTTTTCCCATTCTCCATCAGCCGTCCCTAATCCGGAAACGTCTGGTTCGAGACTAGGTACAAGAACTTGAACAAGTTGAGGGCGGCTGGCGCTGGCTGGCGGTACTTCCCGAAACGGAAATGCGTTATTTTGCTTTGTTTATGAAGCCAGAGGACGGATCAGTGCAGCCAGCGCTCCGACACCAGCAGCCTGAGTGACTGCCTCCGAGTCCGAGTCCCCGACCGTCACTCAAAACAGCGGAACCGTGCGCTAGCCACATTATTGCACGGTTGAAGCGTCTCAAATCAACCATGGTCACGGTTGTACAAAGCACATAAGATTAGGAGACGCAATTAAGAGGCATGAAGGGATTGAGTTAAAGGTGCGTCGTGATAGTGTCTGTGACTCGTCTGCTTCCTATGATGCGGCATTTCATTGATTGCCATTCTATAGGTACACCTTGACATGTACATGACAGGATGCTCGTATACGGTCAGGTCTTTGATGCCGACACAGACACAGGTCACTCTACGCGCACAACTGATTGAGGCAAACCGACAAAGGTTCTTCACTGGGCCGAGCTCAGTAAGGATTACATATGACGCTGACGACCTGTCCAAGACTCACATCTGACCCCAGAAATATGGCGCGATTGTGGCTGCTATCCAATTGTGGACTGGCACAGTAGCTGCCGTGACGCTTACGATCGCCTTTTGGTCACTCCGTGTAGGGAATGGACTAAATGCATGGTTCAGGCTGACTTCGGATCAGGCTACCCCAATATGCACGTGTCTCGACGCTGCGGCTGGACAGTATGCAAGTGAGAGCCGACCATCCACCAAGTCGCTGTACGCCAGCTTGAGTAATTAGCGACTTCTTGGGGCAGTCAAGCGGCCATGCTGGAGACGAATTGTACGCTTTTCCGTATTCGCCCGCATGTCAAGTGAACGTGCATGCATGCTATGGCGACTGCAGCTGCGATCCTCTCAATACAAACTCTCGTATGGCACCATCATATGCGGTAGAAACGGCCAATGTAAGTAGGAACTCGTAAGCGTCTGTCATAAATATCTTCGCTCATTTCGCTTATCAGATAAGATTGATCAGGTTGGGGCAATCTGCCACTCAGCCGTTGTGTAGGAGTAAAGCAAATGACTCCTCCATGCCACAGCTGGGCCGATGAATGTGTGGACAGAGCGGATATAAAGGAGGCTTGTTCTCGGTCGTTTTTACTCCAGGAGCTCATACGAGTCATCTTTTATATTTCCGACTCACATTCCTCCTACATCGCCATTGTATCCTAACTACATACTGCACAGCTC
Organism: Irpex sp. M6601; assembly: GCA_037039805.1. Lineage (NCBI taxonomy): Eukaryota > Fungi > Basidiomycota > Agaricomycetes > Polyporales > Irpicaceae > Irpex > Irpex sp. M6601. The sequence continues at coordinate 103,112 of JAXQGN010000039.1, read as the reverse complement.
CAGATGTCGACCACAGCGTCCTATCCCGGACTGCAGGAGCTACGTGCGCTCGCCAACCTGATCAACGCCGGAGTTGATCAGCTCGAGCAAGTGTGCATCACTCAGGGGAAAGATATCCCGCCCCTGAACGAGCCAACCACTACTCAAGCAGAGTCAATCCTCTTCGCCCCGGAGGCTCTCAAGGCTGGAAGTCTGATCGTTGCTGCCACAACTCAACTTGCGGCAGCGGTTCGTCCGGGCATATTCGCGGTCACTAACGTGGCTTTCTCGGTAAGTACATATTCCGAGTCTGACACTCTGAGTATGCTGTTTGTTGTTACTAACAGTATGAGGCAGTCTCCGGTTCCGGCCAGTCTTGGTGTTGCGGTGAAGGCGCATGTACCCGAGATCTTGAAAGAGGCTGGCCCTAAGGTACACTGAGTAACCGCTGGACGATACATAACTGACGGACCACGGTATAGGGTCTCCATGCGAAAGATATTGCAAAGCACACAGGGATTAACGCAGAGAAGCTGGGTAAGCTTGTCTACTTATAACATAATTTATTACAGCTTTTGACTCATGGTGTCATGGTGTTTAAGCACATATTTTGCGCCTTCTCGCAACAAGTCATATCTTTAAAGAGGTCGCACCGGATACTTTCGCAAACAACCGTATTTCGTCAGGTCTGGATACCGGAAAGAGTGTGAAGGATATTCTTGCTGAGTACGTCTCTTAAAATACGAGCCATTGCCGTTACTGAGCGATTGCACTTATCAATTAGCCCTCAAGCAAAGTACGACGGCACGCAAAGCGCGACTGCTTTAGTAGAACAGATGTAAGTCAATTTATCCCTCAGTGTCATGGCTACTCATACAAAGATCCTTGGCGGATCCTAAACAGTACCACCGATGACTTGCTCAACTATGCCCACTTCGCCGACGTCATCTTCGACCCGAAGCTCACGCACTCCGGTGAACCGAACGAATCCGCCTTCAACATTGCGCAGAAGACGGACCTCCCGTATTTCGAATGGCTCAGCCAGCCGGAACAGGCGTATCAGAGTAAGCGGTTTGCTACTGGCATGCATGCTGGGAACAGGATTGGCAGTCCGGGTGTTATCACCAAAGGTACGTACACAGCTGCCCAGTCCATATTGATTGCTACGGTACGAAACTGAACATCGTGAACTGCGCATGTAGGATTCGACTGGAAGTCGTTACCCAAGGGCTCTGTCGTTGTGGATGTTGCAGGTGGCGTCGGGACACAGACAGTATTCCTTGCGAAGGAGTTCGACCACCTCAAGTTCATCGTCCAGGATAGGGCTCCTGTTATCGAGAACGATACTCCCAAGGTACCTCCTCTCATGCGTTCATCTCGCGTGTTTGTAGCTGATCAGCATCTTATACGTAGTTCTGGGAAGCAGAACTCCCGGGGGCTGTGTCCTCTGGCCGCGTTCAGCTGCAAGGTCAGTGCGCTGTACTCACAAGAGGACAGAAACCAAATACTGACTGATGATTACCTACCACTCATAGTGCATGATATCTTCAAGCCCCAGCCCGTCCGCGACGCAGCCGTCTTCTTCCTCCGCGCCATATCCCACGACTGGTCAGACGACTACTGCGTCAAGTTCCTCAGTCATCTGCGCGCGGCCGCTACTCCCACAACACAGCTCATCGTCATCGACAACGTTATACCCTATGCCTGCGCCGACTCAGGCTCGGGCCCAGCTCTGGACATCCCAGGTGCTTCCAACATCCGACCTACTGCGCCTCCGCCTTTGCTGCCCAACTTTGGAGCGGGTGGGATCATGACATACTTGGCTGACATCGCGGTAAGTGCACCCCAAGAGCTCCCTTAGACTGGTGTTCGACGGACTCTTGCTGATCACTATGGTTGATTGTCATTGTAGATGTTGGTCGGGCTGAACGGCCACGAGCGCACCATTCCGGAGTTTGCGAGTATCTTTGAGCGGAGCGGGTGGAAGCTTGTGAGGGTACATGCTGAAGGGTTTAATTTCCATGATATCAAGATTATTGGGGTTCCTGCGTAAGCGTCAGTAATATGCAACACGTTTAGTGTAGTACGGAGTGTGTAGTTACTGCTCGACGTACTTATTAAGTAATTTTTTGGTGATGAACATCGAGGGGTTTCGTCCGAAAGCTATGCCAGGACCAGGGTGACTGGTCTCTTCCGTAAGGTACATTTCTGTAACCTGCGTGGGTAATTCAGAGAAACTGTCCAAATACTTATGCTGGATCTCTTGTGTATGTTTGGGTCTTGAGTTTGTTACTGCTTTATTGGGTAAAAGCAATGCATTCCACATGAAATCCACTGCTACTGACAAACAGCACGCTTGGGAGCTGCAGAACTCCATACTCCTACGGTAGAGATATACGGGAAGAAGTCATGTCCAGTGCTTGGTAATCACCCGCGCAAACCCCCATGGACCATCCGTTCGATGAAACGGGGTCGAAAGAGTACCTATGGTTCGCTCAGAGGAGGAATGTGCTGAATTCTCTCTCGAACTGTGCGTAATGCATCTATTACAATAACAAAGTCAATAGAGACATTCGAAGTCGAGAGGTAACAGTACAACGTACTGCATGTCGTCTATTCGCCCATAGCCTCCTCATCCTGCGCCCGTTTGTTCTTAGGTCGGTCGTTGGCTAGAGATGTTCACAGTCAGTAGGCGGACACAATCCACAGCGCAGAGGACAAGAGCCTACGGTTGTACTGCAGCAGCTTTTCGATCAGATCGACGTGGGTGAGCACCATACGTCGGCAGCAGTAGCGCTTCAGTTGGAGGGCGTTGAGAGCATCACTATGGCGTGGTATTGGTCAGCGAGGATAGTTTGTTAAAGATGTTGTAGCACGCACCCTTCTGGCATGTCTTTGATCATTTGGACATACTCGACCCATTTGTCGCCAACAACCTTTCCACAAGAGAAACAGCGCACAGGGATAATCTATGCGGTACAAGTTAGCGACAGCAAAACCACGTAAATAACGGGAGTTTGCTTACCATGGTGAAGGTGGCGGTCAAAAGCACTCAGCGCGGGCGGCAGCAGACATGCAGATTTATTGCTCAAAAAGGCAATTAAGCACGTGAAGACGCGATCCACGTGATCACAACCGCGTTCATCTTGCAAGTTGCAGCTGGCGTTCCTCTCTTTCCTCTCCAAGTTCTTTGTTTCCTCGAGCTCTCCACCTGCAATATGGAGAGCTTTGAACTGCAGGAGGAGATTCAAGGTCTCCAAGATTTATCGACTTACGAAATACCCAACGAACATGACATCCCATCTATGGACGGTCGCACAGTGGCAATGGTCCTCGAACAAGCAGTCGAAGCCGTTGCAGACTCCTCGGACGCCATAGCTGACCCCAACGTCTTTGATTCATACAGAAGTCTGCTGAAATACGCGGACAAGCTACAAGGCACGACCATGAGCAAAGTGCTCGACTCGATCTCTTCAGGCTTCCAAACCCAGGTGGACGCAACACTACGCGACTCTGCAGACGAAGACGAGCAGGCCCTCGCTTCCCGTAAAATGGTTCTTGAGATTTATGCGTTCCTGCTGCATATGTTTGTGCTAGCTGCTGAGCGGGTCAAGGATGGTGGGGACGAGGACGTACCGGTTGTTGCGACGAAAGGAAGAAGAGGCAGAGGCGGGAAGACGGCGGCGGCTAGGAGTGCTGCTGCTAGACGGGTGGAGCAGTGGTCGTGGCAGGAGCATATTCCTAACATCTTGGGGTTGATTGCGAAGGTGTTCAAGATCAGGACACAGAGAATTTGGGTGACTACTGGAGAGAGGGACACATTTATCAGGTACATACCCCTACTTGCAATATTCTATTTCTAGTGTTCACGATTCTGCACAGCTGCATCACAGCACCGATATACCGAATCACAGAGAACGAAGGTTACATGAAGATAGAAGCCGTTCGGCTCGGAGTCTACAAGACCATCTCGCTCGCCGTGAAGCACCACGGGCACGGAGTCTCCGCGCAAATCTCCATTATGCAGAACCTGCAATACTACGACCACCTTTCAGAATACATGGCGGAACTCTTATTTGCACTCGCAAGCCAATACGACCATACCCAGCTATGCGACGACCTACTCCGAGATATCGCGGCGAAGTCGTTCAGCGCACAGGATACGAAGGGCCCGAGGCATTTCTCCCGGTTCTTGGTCAAGCTGGCTGAACTCCTGCCTCGTGCTGTGTTGAAGCAGATCAGTTTGCTTTTGGCGCATCTGGACTCCGAGGTACGTCTGTGCATGTATTTACCATTTGCATACTATTCTGACTGCTAACTGTATGCAAGGCGTACCCAATGCGTATCGCCATCGTCGAAGTCATCGGCCAACTCATCCGCGAAATCGCCACCTCCGAAGAAGTCGACGCCTCCCAAGCCAAAAAGCAGCTCAACGGGCTCTACGAGCTCCTCCTCGAGCGCGTCCTCGACCTCTCCTCCTACGTCCGCACCAAAGTCCTCTCCACACTCGCCAAGCTGTGCGACCTGCCCGTCAAGTTCCCTAAGCAGCGATTGGCGATCACGAAAGCCGCCGTCGACTCGCTGGAAGATAAGACGGCGACGGTGAGGAAGAGCGCGGTGCAGTTGCTCGTGCAGCTGATTGTGACGCATCCGTATGGGTTGATACATGGGGGCTTGTTGAGTTTGCAGGAGTGGGAGGAGAGGTATCAGGAGACTTGTAGAGAGCTGAAGAAGGTGGAGGATGTTATTGGGAAGGCGGTTGAGAGGGCTGAGGGGGAGGGGAGTGGGGATGACGCGAGTGAGAAAGGGGAAGAAGGGGACGAGGAGGAAGATGGGGAGGATGAGCATGGTGAGGAAGGAGAGGGTGAAGATGGGGAGGCGGGCCCTTCGAAGCGGAAGAAGGGCAAGAAACGGTATGTTGTATGTCGATTTCGATTGGACTGGTTGGATAATGGTGTTTGCAGTGCGAAGAACGCCGACGATGACTCTATGGACGTCGATGAAGAAGAAGAGGACGCTTCCCAAGAAGACGCAGAAGCAGACTCAGAGGACGTCACCATGGAAGACGGCGACTCAGAAAACGGCGAAGGCTCCTCCCAACCCAAGAAACCCAAGAAGAAGAAAAAACCCCGCAAATCCGAGCTAAACCTCGAAGCCCTACAAAACGAAGCTGTCGTCGCCGCCCTCCAAGACGGGCAAATCCAGCAAATGCGCCTGAAGCGGCGGTACTACGCGGAGTGCTTGAACTTTATACGGCAGATCGAGGGCGGGATGAAGATCGTGGAGGATCTGCTGGCGTCGAATAGTAAGGCGGAGGTGTTGGAGGGGATGGAGTTTTTTAGGGTTATTCATGAGTATCAGTTTGATGGTGCTGAGGTATGTTTCTACTTTATGACTTGACTCCACACAACCCCGGCTTGCAAGGGGTTCGGTGGGAAGGATGAGGCTGAAGTTGACGGGTTTTTTTGTGTAGGCAGGCATCAAGAAGATGCTACATCTCATCTGGTCAAAGGACAACTCTTCCACGTCCGAAGACGGCAAAGAGCTCAAGGGCATCCGACCGCGTTTGCTGGAGTGTTATCGGAATTTGTACTTCGATGCCGTCCCTGGGATGGAGCCGAAGCAGCAGGTGAACCGGATCGCTAAGAACATGATTGAGTCCGTTCTCCTTCTATGTTCTGCATTTTTGAATATACTCATTCGTGGAAAGGCTCACGTACGACGCGTCGCTCGCTGAACTTACGAGCTTGGAAGAGATGATGCGCATTATGATGGAGGATGATCAGGTGCATCCGGATGTCATTGGGAAGCTGTGGCAGGTTTACTGTGCGTACATCAGAAACCATACAACCTCGTAACTATTGGACTGAGCTCATAACTGATAACTGAACTTTGTAGCATCCGAAAGACCGCTGCCAAGGGCCCAAAGACGAGGCGCAGTGATCATCTTGGGTATGCTGGCACTGGCTCGCAGGAGCGTCGTTGCAGATAGAGCCGATGTGCTTATGACAATCGGGCTCGGGAAGTTGGGTCAGGTAAGCAGTGGTGTGGATGTCCACCGAGATCCAAGCCGAATACTGAGATGGTATTTGTGCGTTGCAGGCTGATCTCACGCTGGCACGGTATACTTGTGTTGCGTTGCAGAGGCTGAGTGGGAGCGCGAAGAAAGTGAAAGGTACGTCTACCACCTATCTACTCTTAGTAATGGCAACTAACATACGAAAAATACGCAGGTTCCCTCTTGGACAAGAATATCCGTCTAGAGATGGACAATCCCCTGTTCAAGAAGCTGCAAGAAGCCCTCGAGCGCAAGTGCCGACACAAAGACTGGTTCTCCATGGCCGAACAAGCCATCAACACAGTCTACGCCCTCGCCGAGCGTCCAGATTTATTCTGTGATCGACTCATTAAGAACTTGGCAAAGAAGGCCTTTGATCCCGAGAAGGAGGACGCTGAACCCCCTGCACCTCAGCCTGAGCGGGATCCGGAAGCTATGGATGAGGACGCTCCCGCTCCCGCGAATGAGGAGCCGGCTAGCTCGCAGGGATCGGGTGATAAGAACGTCGGAGATGCGTTCGCGCTTGCTCAGCTACTTTTCGTTGTGGGACATGTGGCTATTAAGCATATCGTCTTCCTTGAGCTGGTGGAGCGCGAGTGGAAGAGGCAAAAGGCTGAGAGAGAAGCTGGTAGGTCCTCTGCTCTATATCACTAATGCCGATGTTCTGACTGCTAATATCAATTGAAGCTGAGAAGGCTGCCAAGGGTCGTACCGACGGGAAGCAGGCGAAGGACCAGGGAGAGGAGCTCGATCAGGTTGCTGGTAATGCTGAAGACGAGATTGGCGAGCGTGTTGCTGCTATGCGGGAGACTGAGCTGCTCTATGGCGAACACTCGCTTCTCACGGTGTTTGGTCCGATGCTTATTCATATATGTGGCAACCCGGGGAAATACAAGGTGTGTACCGTTGTACAGATTCGAAGAGTTGGCCTATTAACTCTGCATGAAGAATCGAACCCTCCGCGCAGCGGCTACACTCGCTTTCAGCAAATTCCTCTGCGTCAGCTCCCAGTTCTGCGACAAACACCATGATCTACTCTTCCGGATCCTCAAGTCCTCGAAAGACGCGAGCATTCGGAGCAACATCGTCATCGCGCTCGGAGACGTGGCCGTCTCGTTCAGCACTATCATCGATGAGAACAGCAGCGAGCTGTACAGAGGGCTGTCTGACAAGGACATCGTCGTGAAGAAGAACACGCTCATGGTGTTAACGCATTTGATTTTAAATGGGATGATCAAGGTCAAGGGTCAGCTGGGTGAGATGGCGAAGTGCATCGAGGATCCTGATCAGAGGATCGCGGATCTCGCGAGGTTGTTCTTCTCCGAGTTGGCTACGAAGGACAACGCTATCTACAACAATCTCCCAGATGGTAAGAACTGCACTGTTGCTATGCTTTTACGCTCACTCACACCACTGCAGTTATCAGTCACTTATCTGTGGGCGCACATGCAGTGGACGAAGAGACCTTCCAGAGCATCATGAAATACGTCTTCACGTTCATTGAGAAGGAGAAACAGGCGGAGAACATCGTCGAGAAGCTATGCCAGCGTTTCAGGCTAGCAGAAGAGCCACGGCAGTGGCGAGATATCGCGTACTGCCTGTCTCTGTTGCCGTTCAAGTCGGAACGTTCCGTGAAGAAACTCATCGAGGGTCTTCAGTTCTACCGTGACAAGCTTCATGAGGAGGAAGTGTACAATCGCTTCCAGGAGATACTGGCCAAGGTAGATTCCTCATTTTGCGTGGGTGAAGTGTTGCTTATGCAGTATACTTATCAGGCACGCACGAGTAAAACGCAGAACAAGCCTGATGCCGAGCTCAATGAATTTGAGGCTGTACGTACAGCACATTTTGGGTGACTAGAGATCATTCCTAATTTTATTGGCAGATACTCGAGGAGCACAAGCAGCAAGGTAAAGAAGATCAAGCGTTGGAGAAACGGGTGGAAGGCAAGAAGGCGGCCGCGAAGAGGCGCGCTGCCCGTAGACGTGAGTTTTCTTTGCATCACTTTTTTATCCCCGGTCTCACTTCGTTACTTTAGCGGCTCGCAGAAAGGCTACACAAACGGATGCCGAAGATGACTAGAAGATTTCGCTTTGTGTCGGGTTTCTTGTATGTTATGTATTGTACGTGTTATTGTAGCCACTTGATTATTATAGTGTATTTGCTCTGTATTCGGAGTAATCGCGTGTGGCGTGGAGAGTTGAGTTATACCGTGTGCATTCTACTTGACATACAACTTAATCATTCCAGGCGCTTCTTACAGGTTTATAAATTCGACCATCTTGTTCTGCCTCCAGTTTGGGGCTGGCCAGCAATGCAGATCAACCAGGTAAGCATTCTTTCTCTCTGCAGATATTGCATCGCAGTTATGCTACGATTATTCTGACGAAGTTTATTCCAAAGGAGAGATACGGACGTGTTGAACAACCTCCGAGTTTCAGGCTGATTCATCATTCGTTGAACTACTGAACGATATTCTATCTGCACATGCAGGCAGAAGCTGCTAAGGAATACGTGTTGCAGTGCAAGAGGAACTGGGGCAACAGGCGTTTGACTGGAATATAGTGACCGTCTGTCAAACAAGTCCTGCGAGGAGAGCGGACAATTGCAACCTCACAACCAAGACCGATAGCTCTGAGACTGACATATCTGGATCCAATGCGTCACTTTTGTGGAAGAAAAGCTGCAGAGAACATATCTTTTAATGCTGTTGCAATGACAGTACGGCGCGAAGTATGTACATTTGTAAGACCTTTGTATTACTAAGCCTGAACTGAGCCACTTACGCCATTTACAGGAATACATCACGTCTGAGCATCTGGAATGGATGTGCTTGATACGTCGATGCTGTTGACTTGACGTCTACTCACAAGCTACGGCGCGGACTCAATCCTATCTACAGAGACGGGAAGTAGTGCTCATCTCCCTACTAAATGATGTCACTGCCAAATGTTGGAACACTTGTCAAGCTGAGTAAGCTCACAATGTATCTCTTCTGTATAAGTACCAAGAGGTACCACGAAGACAGTCTCATCATTCCCAGATAGATTCCACAGCTCTACAAAGACAACAGAATAACTCGACATGGTCGCTCCTGCAGTCCTCTCCCCTCGCGACGTTCAGACCACCTTAAACTACTTCGCCCCGATCGACGACGAGCCACCTTTCCAGTATACTTACAAGGCTCCTGAGGGTCAACGCCAAGGTAACGTCGGAAAGGATGCGAAGCCGGCTGTTGTCCATGACGTCCGTGGCAAAGAGCAAGAGTACGGAATCGGCCTCGACACGTCTGGCTTCCAGTACTTGAAGCACGAGAGTATCGAGAAGGATTTTACGGACGAGGATAGGATCACGAGTGTGTATTATAAGGAGATAGAGGAGCTGTTGAAGAAGGAAGTCGGCGCGAAGAGGATTTTTATATTTGACCACACCATTCTGTAAGTGCCCCACATACTGTACCACCCATTTAGATCCATCTCTGACCTATAAACGCTCAAACAGACGCAAGCCCTTGGACAACGCTGCACAATTGCGTGGCCCAGTGGGACAGGTGCACGTCTCCCAGACCTACGAGGCCAGTGTGCAGCGTGTCTACCGCCACCTCGGCAAAGACGCTGAACGTCTCCTCAAGGGACCTGTCCGTATCATCAACGTTTGGCGTCCTATCGGACACCCCGTCGCACACAAGCCTCTTGCACTGTCTGACTGGCGTCATCTGGACTCAAAGGATCTCGTCGTCAGTCGCATTATCTATCCTGACCGAGAAGGAAGTAAGTGTCTCACTGCTCCTACGTAGAACTAACTCACGCTTACCTGACATATCGTTCTCCCAGGCGTGTACCAAGTCAAGTACAACCCTAATCATCGGTGGTACTACCTCTCCGACCAGAAGCCTGATGAGGTGACCCTCATCAAGTGCTACGACTCGGATGATACTAAGGCCAGGTTGACTCCTCATTCCGCCTTCATCGACTCTACATCCCCTCCCGAGGCACCCCACAGGGAGTCCATCGAGATCAGGGCCCTTATCTTCGACATTGAGTAGATGGACAGTAAGTATGCTGTATCTTCGGCTACTAAGTAGGATCGATGACTCGGAAAGGTCGTTCATATGTACTTTACCTCTTGTGTACCTGTAACTCTGGACACAGCACTACCTGGTCCATGCACTAGTACACACCTAGCCGATACGTATTTCGAGTTCAATGCGAACTATGAACTTCATGGTGAAGATTGACCGAACGTTGTTTGACGCTATTGACATGCCCGACGCCTTTGATCCGTTTGTTGATCCGCCCTATCCTCCTTCCTGAAATTTCTTAGACGCTCAATTACAGTGGCTCGAACGAACAGTCGACCACCAAGAAACGAAGTGTAACATACTTCACACTAAACGACCATGGCACGACGACATGGAACCAAGGGAGCTCCAAAACGCTCAAAAGCTCGACCGGTGGACCGTAAAGAGAGTAGTATGAAACGCTGGAACAAGCTTTCAGATATTCCCATGGATGAGGAGGACCAGTGTATGTCTGCGAGTCTCTTGTTGACGCTTTGAGTGTACAAATATTGATTATGATACTCCTATAGTCCATGCATCAAGAGACCAGATCTTACTGGACGGAGAGGACGCTCACTCTGATGATGAAGGCGAAGAAGAGGAGGTCTTCGCGCTGAAGGGCATACCAGACGACTCAGACGACGATGATTCGGAGAACGAAGAGGGAGAGGGTGACTCTGACGAAGAAGATGAGATCCAAGAGAAAGCAACAGCGGCGAAGGCAAAGAGATCTAAGCAGTCCAAAGCCAAGCAAAAGGCCGACTCCCCGCCACTATCTGGCGACGACTCTGCATCAGAGGAGGAAGAGGAGGGTTGGGGAACAAAGAAGTCAGCGTACTACTCGTCCAATGCTGCTGAGCTTGATTCAGAGGACGAAGAGGCCAATGAGCTGGAGGAGCAGGAGGCGAAGAGGCTGCAAGCGAAGTTGAGGGAGGGCATGGCGGATGAAGACTTTGGCTTGGGCGATATTGCTGGTGCTGACAGCGATGAGCAGCTTGGGTGAGTTTTGAAATTATCATCCCTATTTTGAGATTCCACTCACCGAGGATGCAGGGAGTTTGACGAACCCGCACCTTCCGTGCAACTGCAATCATTACCTCAGGACAAACAAGGTCTTTTACGGCATTTACAGAAGACGAACCCGGAGGCTTTAGCATTGGCTGGAGACTGGGATGGCACTGCCCGTCAGCTAATCCGAGTCCAGGAACAAATAGAGCTGTAAGTTCATAGCTCAGTGTGCAGTATGATATTCTAACACAGTATTTTTATCATCAGCATTGACTCGGACCCTTCAGTAGACATGCTTTCATCTGGGATGCTTCACCTATATTACCGTGAGTACAATTCTCGCATCTTTTGATTTATAATTTCCTAACGAGACTTCTCCCTGCTTATGCAGAGGCTCTTCTCCAATACGCCGCCACTCTCGCCTTCTACCTCTACCTCCGTGCCTCTGACAAATACACCCAACACCCAGAATCCCTCCGCTCACACCCCATCATGTCCCGCCTACTCACCCTCAAGCAGTCCATGTCAACATTCGAATCTCTCGGAGTCGGAGAATTGGACGACGACGATGAAAGTGATTTGGACAGCGACGAAGGTGTTGGCGAAGCCTTGTCGTTGTCGCAATTGCGCGGCCTTGCCCCCAACGAGCTGGAGCGTTTGTTGGCCGAGGTCGAGGCATTGAAGTCTGCGAATCCCGAGTGGGCGGCGAAGACGGCCACCGAGAGCGAAGCTGCGCCTAAGAAGTCAAAGGCGAAGAAAAGTAAGGCTGAGAACGCGACGGTTGGCGAGGATGAACCGCCGAAAAAGAAACCCAAGACAGAGAAGAAGAAGGACAAGACCGCTGCTTCGGCCGTCAAATTGCCTGTGTTCGACCTGGAAGAGCCTGAGTTCCCCGCCACTTCCAAGTCCAAATCAATGTCGTCTACGTCTCTAGCGAACGGCGACTCCTCGGCGGCAGACAACTTTGGCGAGTTCACCACACTGCAAGATGCCGATGCACAGGACAAGGCCGCACGCAAACGTTCTCTACGGTTCCATACTTCCAAGATCGAGAGTGCTAGTGCGAGGAGGGAGAAGGCGCGCGCTGCGTTGGGCGGAGACGATGATATTCCTTGGAAGGACAGGCAGAAGGAGAGGGACAAGAAGGCTAAGCAGGCGTTGGCGAAGACTCGTGGACAGGGCGGTGAGGATTTGGATGACGCGGAACCTGAGCCGCGGGTTGAAGGTGCAGGGAAGAAACGGAGGAGAGAAGAAGAGGAGGGAAGTGGGAGTGACGGGGAAGGAGACGATGCTGCTGGGTATTATAACCTTGTACAGCAGAAGTCGAAGGAGAAGAAAGAGAAGAAGAAGGCGGAGTATGAGGCGGCACAGACTGCTCTTCGGTAAGCAACTTCCTAGTTCTATGGCAAGTAGTGTATGAGGCTGACTGTGGGTTCATCAATAGGGAGGGAATGTACGAAGACGATACCGCTGGCAACGGGCCACGTTCGGTCTCTCGCGCAATCCTGGCGAACAAGGGTCTCACACCGCACCGTTCCAAGAGCGTCCGCAACCCTCGTGTCAAGAAACGTCAACGCTACGAAAAGGCGAAGAAAAAAGTGTCTTCGCAGAAGGCCGTGTTCAAGGGCGGGCTTGCTGCTACTGGGAAATACGAGGGAGAGAAGTCTGGTATTACGAAGGTTATCAAGGGCGTTCGTTTATCATAGTTTGTGGCCTCTTCTTGTATGCTTCATGTGTTCTAGGTGTCATGCATCTCACGTGTTTTGGAGAGGAGAATGGTTTGTTCTATGCACAGTAGTGCTCTATCTCGATGCAGGTACATTATTCCATCCATAGTATGCGTACATAACGAAATATCCCGGCAAGAGAGGGGGTTGAGGGTGCGATATGCAAACAACAGGGATGTGGATAGACTGACAAAACAGGGGAGAAAAGTTAAATAACCACAACAGCGTCCTTACGCTTCCACCAGACGCATACACATGCACGAGCACGAGTACAAACGGCCCCAACATGAACTCAAGAACATCCAACCAGATTCAATGGGGTTCCCAACACATACGCCATCACCCAGAAGGCAGTTCTCCACATCTCATCCTCTAAATTCAGTCAGCACCGTAGGGTCGAACTGCATGCCCAACGCCGCCCCGTTCATCGCAGCGAGCTGATGGTCCTGCACCGGCGTCCTTCTCGGCACGACAGAGGCCATATGCTGCAGCTCGGATTCACCCGCAACAGCCTGGTGGTATGTACGAGAGATCTCCGCGGCCTGCTCCATGCACTCCTCATACGCATAGCTATACTGCTCAAGACCCTTGATACAGTTCTCCACTTCCGGTCGTCCAAGGCGTGCGAGGAGGGTCCCTGCCTGGATGATGCTGACGTGCATGACTGCGGAGTCCAGACGCTACACACGCAAAGAATTTCCAGAGACCGCCACCAATACAACGAAGATGCAAACGATGTGTGGTCAGTTCACACAGATTCAAACGTCCAAGGTAACGTGAACTTGTACGTACCAGGTAGCCATTGGTCGTCAACACGCCCGCCTGTGCGAGCACGTCCAAGTAGATCCAGGAACCGTCAGCATCCGTCATTCAGACAGCAATTAACCCTTAGGTGTACTCACCAGTCCCGCAATCCTCAGCGCCCCATGCAATGCATCATCACCCACCTTCTTCTTGATGGCCTCTATCTGCGCAAAATTGGGGTGCTCATTCCCAGGGCTTCCCGTTCGTACCATGTCGTTCACTTCGCGGATGCCAAAGTCATCCAGGGCATTGAAGAGGACTATCCACATGATGTGGTAGGTTGCATCGCTCGCACCTGTGTTCGTAAGGGGAGGGGTAAAAGGAGTTCAAACACAGTGGTAAGAACCCACAAGCTGGTTATAGGATGATGCACAATGTACTCACAAGCAGACACGGCACTAACAAAGTCCCACTCCGCCGCAAAGTTACTCGGAACACCCACTCGCTGCAAGTGCTCGTCCTTCCACTCATTAAGAATGTTGATGAGGTTTAGAAGCACTTCAAGTGGAATGCCATCCGACTCTGTTGCAGGTCGCCATAGTTGACGGGACATCTGTCGAGCAATGCGCGCCAGTGCGTGGGCTGAGCGGTAGTAGCCCTGTAATGTTTCTACAGCATGAGGAACAGGAACGATGAGGCTTGGGAACGGGATGAAACGTACTAAGAACTACGGAGAGAAGTTGTGCATTAGCAATGAAGATAAGCATCGGATAAAAAACAGGCGATATAGGCTCACCTCTAACTGCTCTCTTATTGAGGGAGAGGGCTGAGCCGCCTCGGCAATTTCGGATGGGGATGCGGGACCGACAGTGTAAAAGTCGATGTCGTAGTCATCATCATCGCTGTTGATCGCCGTATGGCCAAAGTATCAATCACGTTTGCACAGAACAATGGTGAGAAATGAAGTCGAGACTGACAGCATCGGTTTCCTCCTGTAGTAGACACTTCGGTAAGCATCTGACAAACAGGCCATCCACCAGGCGAAGATCATCGTCCCTCGAGCTTCTGGATCCTCAATATTCGACATCACGGATTTGTGGTTGATCTGACCGGTAAACCGTGATAAAATCAGCTCTCAGAGAGAAAACCATGGCGGGCACCAAATCAGGAAACACGCACCTGCAAATCCAACAGAAGTCGGATGGCGGAGAATAACCAGAACCCATGGAAGCCTTCCCGATCGTCGTCAGCAGGATAAGGAGCTTCCACGCAAGAATTATACTCACCGGTGTTATCGTCGAAATTCTCTGCGGCACGAACATGGTAATAATCCACTCAATGACCCGTTGACGGCGATAGGCAGCTGGAACGCACTCACGGTTCTGCATAGGCTCGATGAGCAGCGCTACAACGACATGGTCTGCATTGGGCACACGATGAACCTTGAGATCCTCCGCCAACTCGCGCGCTCGGTTGATGAGCGTCCTCGCGAGCAAGCTCTGGCCATTATTCCGCGCACGATCCTTCACCAGCAGTGGGTGCTCCGAGAACTTTGCGCCCCACGAAATAACAACCGCCACTAGCCTGTGGATCCAATACGGCGCGGATAAATAGTGCGTAATGGTTAGTTCTAAACTTCGAGACAAGGTGACCAAAGGCCGTGCTAGAGAATGAGACTAACGCGTTATGGAGCTGTTTGAACGCAGTGACTGAGCCCGGCGAGCCGTACGATGAGCGGTCGACTGGTGCGTATGGACTAATCGTCTGAAGACTGTGCTGTAAACGAGCGCGGAATTGTGATGGATTTAGTAGCGGGAGGCGGGTGTGGACAATCTGGAAAAAGACTTCTACGAGGTCGAAGGCAAAGCTGTAAACCGAGGTGTCAGCGCATGATATACACCAAAAGGAGACTTTGCAAATTCGGGCTTGATGAATGTTTGAATGCAGCAAACAAGAAGCGGAAGAAGAGAAGGAAGAACCGCACGCACTCAATTCTAAAGCTTTCAGACTGCAGTTGATGGCCAAGCTCGCCCCACTCCGCGTAAGCTTCCGAAACAGTACGCGCCGTCTTCGTATTAGGCAGTCGGGAGTTGGGTGCATTACTCAAATCGCTGCAGGATAAATCAGAACATCATACAGAAGATGCTGTTAGCGCAGGAGGACGAACTTCGGATCCGGTGGGGAGAACAGATATACGAGCAGGTCCTTAGTCGATGTTTCATTGGTGACTCTGGCAATCTGAGAAGATGGTTGTTGTGGCGGAGGAGTTTGTACGGACACTGGTGGATATGGATGTGATCTCGCGCCTTCGGACGGTCTGTGAAGAGTGCGTAAAACCACCGCTCACACAGAAGATGAAGATAGTTACGTTCGTATAGGTCCCGCAGTTGGCGCGGGGCTGAAAACACGTTAGTTTTCTATATACGGCAGGAGTGAGATACACGAACCTGCCGTTCGAGTTGCTGAGAGTACGCGGCCTCTTGGCAGAGAGCCGTCGTTTCTCAGAGGTAGCCTGTTGAACGTAGTGTCTAATGCAAGATAAGCCTCATGACATGTGAGAATATGGTGTCTGACTAACGTGCAGGGATAGTTCTTGGCTAAGCAATGCTGCGCAGACAGTCAGTACCACATTGCCGCTATGAACCTGTGAGAAAATCCGCACCGCGCACTGATAGAAACATAAGCTCGTTTACTTTGAATAGAAGTAGAGGATCGTACCTTGTCTTGGCCAGGGAGCTGGTTACATTTTACTTTGCGCGAGCTATTATACACAGTGGCGGGCGCGTAAGCGTACAGCTCGGCATTGAATTCATTCGCGCGAAGACGCACCGACACGCATCGCAAGCCGTATTCTGTCTCCGTGGAGGTGGCAGTGTTTTAGCCAGCTCGTGTATTTGGTTCTGTACGGAGGGGGAAGAAAAGTTGAAACCTGCATGTCGGATCCCTCGTCAGGCCACAGATACTCGGAAGCGCGTCACAAGTTATGTGTAGCTCGTACCTGACGACGCAGGAGATCTTGCTGCTGGCTGACCTGAGCCTGACGCCTCCATATTTGAGCGAAGCTGGAAATAGAGATGGTGGTGGTTGCAGACGAAGAAAGTGTTTGAAGAGGAGGGTGAACTTGCGGAGGCCTGAAATAGACTGCCGACGGACTGCTTGCTTTGATTTCGATGGTGTTACGATTCGGCCCCGAAGAGACGCTTGAGTAAGACTAATTGATCACCGTACTAATTCACTGTCATCCAACCCTGTGCCTGCCGTTCCATATGCACAATCACAAGGAGATAAAGAACAAAGAAAACAAGAAACAAGAAAAACAAACAGCCCAGAGACGGATACCCCAACACATCTGCTGCGGTGAAGTGATGTATGCCAGACAGTCCAGTGGCCGGGGTCCTGCTTGAGGTTACCTTAGGTCACAAATAGGTCACACGCATGAAGGAGGGCGTCGGGATGTACAATCTTAACAAGTCACACGTGTTCCGGGAGAGAGGAGAGCATGGCATTAGCAGCAATAAGCAATGAACGATATCGTATGATACACAAGTAAATGCAGAGCGGGCCAAGGACTCTATGCACGAATCTGGGCACGGGTGCGAATATGGGATAACATGATGGATGCGCGGGATTATCAGAACCCAGGGGGGACGATTCCCTTCTGCTGGTTCTGATTGGAGCCTGGCGGGGCAGGGTACAAGGATGACGGTGCTGCCATCTATTAAACAAAGTGAACTCGTCAGTAAAGCAGTCTGGCGGAGGGGAAGTTACGGGAAAAGGAGAATGGGACCATGCTGACGTGCCGACGCGTTTCGCATGCATTTGAAAGGGAAAGGCAGATAACACGTACCTGCTGCGCACCATATTGTTGTGCGTACTGCTCCTTCTCCTGTGCCACAATCTTGGACTCGTCCTCCAGGCTGAGCGCGAGAGGAAGTCCCACGAGCAGAGCGCTGGTGGTGACTATCCACACGATATTGCCGACCACTCGTCCTCCGGATTTCAGGAAGCCAGCTGTTTTTGAGAAAGTGGATGTGATGCTGTGCCGCGTGGTGGGTGGCACGATGTCCACGAGGGCCGTGAGTCGCTCGTAGAATGACTCTTCGGCATCCAGGTCTGACTCGTTGGAAGACAGCGAAACGGAGGATGAGGTGCGTGATGACGCTTGCGACATGTAGGGAGAGTTGTTCACATCCTGATCCTTCTCTTCGACGATTTCAACCTTGACCATTGTGTTCTACAGCGAAGTGGGTGATGAGGAGACTGTTGTTGGCGGTGGTGGCGGTTGCGAGCTGGCTGCTGGCGGAAATGAGCGCCCCTGACGTCTCCAAAAATTCGCGTGGACGCTTGTGACGTGTGTGACCAGATAATTCCCAGCGATCACCGAGGACAGTCTTCGGGGTCCTGATCAATCATTCTGCCATAAGAGGAAAACATTCGCTCTCGCACGCCTCACCTGAGATTAGGTTATCTTTTGACGCAATACTCGCACGAGTGCAGCGCGCCATTCAGCTGCCCGTGACTCTCAGGTATTGGAAAATGATACGAATAGCGCAATTAACACCCTTCAGTGCCTTCCAATGAAGTACTGACACGGATTGACACCGCGAGTTCCAAGGCCTGTCTAGGACTCTCAATACAGTATACTCCGGCCATCTCCTTACACCTGCTTTCTATCTATTAGATCGCTGCAACATTCCCACTCGTCCCGGCCTGTAGGGGATTCATCAATGAGGCCTGCCAAGCATCCCCGTTAGGACCACCGAGAACATCGTACCTCATATCTACGCAGACATAGAACAGCATCCGCAACGCGATATTTGCGTGAGTAAAGAGCTGTGGAGCACAACTCTATGCAATATACTCATCTGTGATCCGCTGAACCCGTCGAGGGGCGGGAGGGATCTACAACATATGCTCACACTTGTCTTGTCCCCACCTCCTAATTCACCGAAGATATCTCTTGAGCCCGCTATGAAAACGCCGTGCCTCAGCGAAGCGTCGACTGTCTCCACTATCTCGCCAGCCGTGTCTAGTCATCACGGTTCAGCCCCATCTCGCAAAACCCCGCTTCCCACAATTTATCCTGCCAAACAAACGAACAACTTGCCGTCCACCCAGCGGGTCCCTATACACTCGCAACGTGCCCGGCCACTCTCATAAGCCGCCCCTAATATCGCAATAAAGCACACTCTATCTCGCCTCGTTCCACAAATAATCGCACGGATCCGCATGCACCGGCTTCACACAACTTATGAATTATCGCATTGCCAAGGAATAATGGGAATAATCTAGAGCATGCGCGTCCGCTGTCCTGGTATCGCAGTGTCCTGAAGTCGTTCCACCGCAGCAGCTCTGACAGCCGAATCCTAGATCTATGAGAACTCCCACTACAAAATAGGAAAGTGTCGACGTTGGTCAGCCCAGTCGCTCTGATCAGACTTCAACGTTCGACAGGAACGGACACTTACCGGGTTCTCGCGTGAGGGTGGCAACACCACAGGCCGAACGAAGTTCTCGCTGATGGGATGAAGAAGACCGGAAGGGCATGACAAATAACCGCAGCGGATGAATTATCGAACCAGCGAATGAGCGATTGTGATGAGTGGATGAGGGGCGTAGTGACACCGAAATGAACGAAGGCATGCCAGAGGAGTGAATTGTGTCAGTGAGAGTTCATAAGCCCGTGGCAGAGTAGATGCAATGAAACACGTACGCAGAACGGTATCGTCTCAGGTATAGCAGAGCGTGATCTTCGATCTCCGTCGGCTCCACGCCCACTTTGTCCCAGTCACCCGCAACGTCCGAATCGTCGATGTACCGTCTCTCGACCTCGTCGGGGCTCAACGCTGGCCACCAAACGTTTTGTGCAGCCTTTGCCAAGAACGTCGCGATGCTCTTGGGAACGACTGGGGCCCGGCTGGGTGGGTTGTACGTAACAGTGGAGAGGAGCGCGAGAAGGTAGTCGTATGTCAAGGTGGATGGTCCTGGGAGGTTCAGAGTGCCTGGCAGAGAAGGTATTGAGAGAATGTTCGTCAACGCCTGCGCAACATCCATGACCTGGAAAAACAGATAAACGTGCGTCAGCGGATATCACCTTACGTGGCTGTAATACTCACATGCACGGGACGAATCTTGGTTTGTGCGTTGTTCAGCTTCCACCATATAGACCAGACTGGTAAGAAAGTAACCGTATTAGCAAGAATTCACATGTTGTAAGGCTATATGACTAGATGAACATCACGTACTGGCAATGTTATTCAGCAGCCTATCTTCATAACCGTATAGTGCTGCGGGCCTCACGATTGTCGCATTTGGGAAGGCAGCTCTAACCTTCTCCTCACCCTCGGCCTTGGCTTGGTAGAACTTCGATTTGGAAGTTTTGTCTGCGTTCAAGTGAGACACATGGATAAGACGGGGGACGCCAGCTTCAGCTGCAATCTTGGCAATGGATTCGGCACCGTCGACTTGAACAGACTTGAAGTCAAAGTTCCTGCGAATCCCTGGCGGTCAGTAGCCATGCTTCATAGAGCAGAAATGACGTCGGAATGAAAGGTCTAGACGGTGCTTACTTGGTTTCGAAGTCACGGCCAACAAGGTTGTACACGGTATCCGAGTGCCTGAGGCACTCCTCAATCTGATCCGGGCGACGCAAATCCCACTCCTATAGGAAATGAGTTAATGTTTTCGTCACGCAAAGGATGCACAAGTCTTCTCTATCGTACGCACCATAGGCACGATCTGACCCAAGTCGCCCATGACCTTCAAGTGCCTCTTCTCGTCCTCATCACGATACGGCACAATTACCTGAGTTCCAGACTTGGCTGCATCGCCAAGCACGATCTCAGAATGACCTCTTCACTTGTAGAAGAATGACCGCAACATACCAATCTTAGACACCAAGTACCTCCCAAGGAACCCGGTAGCTCCGAAAACAGTGACGACATGGCCAGTAGTAGCACTTCTGCCAGGAGGTCCATTCGATACTGCAGGCCTGTTTGGGATATTGACAATGTCATGTAGCCCGCGCTGTGGAAGTGACCGGGTCGAGTCGGTACATGTGAGCCTTCGAACGCGACGAGCGCAGTGAGCAATACCCCACGCACCTTCTGCAAGGCCAAGACCCTCGCAAGGCTAGCACGACTCGCAGCGGTGCTCAGCATCGTGAGGAGACGGGCGAGGATAATATTTGGTTGTCGGTGGTTGAGTCGGGTTCAGCGACAGGCCAGTCGACGACCTCCTCCAGCGCTTGAAAGAGTTCGGCAACGCCCGGATAAGTCGGCAGCCAATTGATTTCATTGACTTTGTCGAATAACTTGATATCCTCCTCTTTACACACAAATTATCTTGTCATCGTCGTCCCTGATAAAATGGCTCAAGGACAACTCAAGGGGGTCTCTAAGAAGAAGAACACATCTGCTGCTTCTCGTCATGCCCAAAAATCCGCTTCCTCAACTAAGAAGGGGCAACGCTACATTGCACCGAAGAAGAAGGATGCAGTGAAGCATGCGGCTCTGCACAAGGTCAGTCTTATTGGCTTTGTGTCTGGAATAGGATTATCTGATCTTCTGTATTGTAGGAGTTGAGCGCGAAGATCAGTAGGAGTATCGAGCAGCACGCTGCCACTGCCGCTTCGTCCGGCAAGCTCACCATCATGAAGAACGTTGCTCTCGAGGGGTATGTCTGAATATCTATGTATCGTGAGTATATGCTCATACAAATAATGTCCCACACAGCGTTTCGGAAAAGGAAAAGGAGAAAGCCAAGGGAAAGAAGGCCTGAGGTCCACGGCCCCATCGTACCTTAGTGTTGTTCCACTGTTAGTCGACTAACTCATTTTCTCACATCTTGGCCTAATCTGATATATATCCAGCACAACTTACACATGCAACCGACGCTACTTGCTCTGACTTTGGGAGCCGTGTGGCATCACTGTCGCTCACCCAAGACGAAGTACGCTTCACAAGTACAGCCGACTTACTGGGTTCGCCCGATGAGGGTATTATGATGCTCCAGGTCCCCATGGCGAGAAATATATCCACTCGTGTATTTTTAAGAACATGTCAACATGAATATAAGGGACGCAACGAAGTATGTATACGTGCCAGACAGACTACAGGAGCTATATACATACGTTCTTTTAAGGATGAACTACAATAATAGAACATGGACTGTCGCTTTTAAAACAAGAAAAGAGACAGAAGATGGTGAACAACAATAGTCAAGAACAAGCGACATACTAGTGTCAACACAGGTACGAGTCCTACTTAAGTACGACTACCCACTTTGAAGGAACAACCAAAATAAAAAGGCTACCACATGGCCATGAAGTGAATATTTGAATGCGTGAGGGGGGACCGCTGAAAGAAATAAATGATGTGTGATGATGATGAATGCAGGGTTCATGAATGTGATGATGGATGATGGGGAGACATGGACGTGAACAAACTGGTGGATGAATGCAAGGTGTCGTATGCCGTATGAATGCAGAGTTCGATGTGAGTGTGTAGAAATGATGATGCGAGACATGACGAGAACCGTGGATGAAAGATGTCAAAGAGATCGCATGAAACTGGACGAGCCATGAGATAAGGGGCATGAGGTTGACGCGTAACAGGGAGGGAGGAGTGAGGTACACCAGACGTCTAGGCCGACGATTAGTTACCAGCCATGAACAGCTCCTCCTTGATCGTGTGCAGCAAGTGACGCTGCTCCATCGACAGCATGTCCGGCCTGACGTTCTTGAAGAAGATAAGCAGCGTGTCGATAGAAGTCTCGGCGTCGTTGTGCGACGGTTCCGCGCCGACGTTGGGGCGGTAGTTAGGACCTTGTGGGACGACGATGTGTGCAGAGCCGTCCTCGGAGTAGGCGGTCACGCCGACCGGGGGTTCGATGATCGGCTCAGATTCGTAGGGTCTCGCGGAAGATGCAGCGTGAGCTGGGGTGTTAGAGTATCCGAGACGAGGTTCATCAACGTTAGGACGATCGACGTCGTCTTGGTGGTCAGGAAGCCAGACAGGGTGGCGACGTACTTGCGGAGGAGTATCAACACGCGTGTACTCTATGGTG
This sequence comes from Irpex sp. M6601, assembly GCA_037039805.1. Classification (NCBI taxonomy): domain Eukaryota; kingdom Fungi; phylum Basidiomycota; class Agaricomycetes; order Polyporales; family Irpicaceae; genus Irpex; species Irpex sp. M6601. The sequence continues at coordinate 80,470 of JAXQGN010000039.1, read as the reverse complement.
AGCGGCTCCTGACGAGGGACGGCAGGAGTCGGTTGCACCTGCTGGGTTAGCGCGAGCTCCTCGGGCGTCGGTTCTGGGAGAGCAGGTAAGTCATCCTCCTCGTGCCAGCGCCGGGCTTCGATTTTGTCATCCATGGTTTCCATATCCTCAGGGAGTGTCGTCATGCTTTTGTGCCATTTGGTACGACCGTGCCAGCGGTTCTTGGAGATGCCGACCCTATGCTTGAAGTTCTCTACCCAGCCCGGGCTCGCCTTGAACTCCTTCTCGGTGTAGCCTCTAGCCCTGGCGAGCTCAAGCGCGCGTGCGGCGATGAGAGCATCTGTCATTGGAACGTTATCCTCGTGACACTTCTTAACCCACTCCTTCATGTACATCTCCAGCCCGGGAAACTTTGCGTGTCTGTATAGAAAACTCAGCGGGTGAAAGATCTCAACAACCATCAGAGCGTACCTGTCCTTAGCATAGTATACTGTCTCATCGTTAGAGACGCGTAACCATCGATGCTTGTTCTTCAGTATCTTGCTAACCGTACTGCGCTCGATGTTGAACTTCCTCGCGATCTCTTCCTGCTTGTAGGATGGGTTCTGCTGGGCAAATTCGCATATGACCTTGCGATCAACGCTGTAGAGACGCTGCTTCTTGTTCTTTCCCCCAAGGTTCGGCGTAGTCTTAGTGGGCGCCCAGAGCAAGTGAACAAGAGAGCCTGGTGTTTCAAGAGAGGGATGGGGAAGAAGACTAGTTTCAACGCCGAATACGGGGGATTCGTTGCGAGGGGCTGAGCTCGACGCCGAGCTCGACCCGGATCGTGAGTGTGAAGGAGCGTAGGTGATAGAGCTGTGCTGTGATGAAGGAGAAGGGGACAACGATTCTTGGACGTGGGATCTACGCTCGTCACTCGGGAAAGGCGGATGGGGCTGAGGCGACGGGTTCGGACGCGCTCCCATACGGTCATAAATCTGACTGTCAGGATCAACGACACGAGATCCAGGAACCTGCACAGTCGAAAGTCAATGTTATCGGTATTACTCTTGAAAGAAAGAAAAAGAGCGTACGCGGTAAGGACGCGCCCCGTCCCTTTGTTTCACTGCCTCGTGAAAATGTCTTCGTATCTGGTGACGAATTACGATTCTATCCGTGTCTATTTCTTCCTCCATGAGAGCGGGGTCGTAACGGGGGTCGCGTTCGTATCGAGTCTTGTAGCTATCATGGTCGGTTGCCTGTGCGGGAAGTGCGGGCGGCATCGAGAACACGGGCGGTTGGTCTAACCGTGAGCTCGACGACGAGGTGCTCGGTGGAGAAGGTGAGTCGTGGGTCGTCGCGTTCGTTAGCATGTCGTGAGCGTTGGTGGAAAGAGCGAAGGTGCCACTCGCTGAAAGGCTGGGCGGCTGAGCCAGAGTATTGTGCTGATGCACGAGGCTCGGGTAGTATTGCGAGCCATGCTGAGCCATGTCTCGTATCTTTGTACTAAAATGCGCGCTGGTGATCGTTGTCCTGCGCGTCCTCGACGACGATGTTTAATGTAGAATAAAAAGTGGAAGATGGTAGTCGTCGAGGAGGACGTTGGCGGCCGACTGTTTTTGAGCGTCGGGTAGGTTTATCCTCCTGCAAACTGCGTGGACTCTGGGATCGTCCTAGATCTCGGACTTATCATATCGAACTGATCTGCGAACCGGTCTATTTCTCAATCACAACTTCACCTCAGCTACTCAGCGTGCTCATATGCTCAAGCTCTAGTTCGAATATTGTTGTCTTCGAGTTCCGTACAATGACCTGTCGAATAGACTATTCCCGCTGATTATCAGACCAATGAGACATACCCCAAACATACAGATGGTGTCCCGAACCTCAGCAAGTAGCCGAAAGGACATACCGTGAGTGCAGAGTACAATTTGCATGTGCACCAGTGTTAGAGCTTTACTCCCACCAGCAGCGCCAGCGAGTGTGAATTTCCACAACGTCCGCCGGCATTATGTGAGTCAGAACGTCACATTCAACGTCCAACAACGCATCGAACACACGTTCATGTCACCTTGCATTCAACAGAGAACGACCCTGCGTCATCGGCACCTGTTCTTTGACCTGATTCTGACGTGTCCTCTCTCTTCGTAGTGAGCCTTCAGTCACTAATACGGATGCTGGGGGTGGGTCACGGCCGCAGCACGCTCTCTAAACAACGAGAAGCCTCATAAGAACACAAAGCTTGACGCTTCTCAGAAGACAAACATAACTCACCACAACTCTTCTACGAAGATAGAAGCCGGATGCCTGTACGCTTAAACCAGGGACGTCGTCTACAGCCCGTTTCTAGGCCGCACACGCATGTCCCATGTGTTCTCCACGGCGTGCGTCGAAGCGGAACCACCCAGCTATATGTCTTGTGTACGTGAAATACTGTAATACGCAACCTACCCCCTGTAGCACATCACGTTTCAACGACATGCCTGCTGAGAAACCTCTTCCGAGCCTTGTTGTCGGGTCATCTGTATATGATATCGTAGGAGAAATTTCTTCTCTCATTGGTTCGTTAGAGCTATCGAGCTGCAGGTCTGATGTGCGAGGTACTCACGTAAATTATCACCTGAGGACTTCCCGTCATGTCCGTCGTATATCTGTAAAATGTCATTCAGTCAGGCCTGCATCGAACATTCTCGTGTCGGTCCAATGACGGCTGCCAGGGCGCAAACATGTTGATCAGGAAATTGTCCAGCACATATACACGCATCCACCATGATCCGCTGATAAAGAATCCTGTCTGGGTATAGGCGGTCATAATAAAATGCGAGAAGTAGAAGTAGAACTTTTTGATACAGACAGATTACAACTTACACACATAACGAGAGTCCTGAGGATGTAAAAGCAATGCAAAACAAGTGCGACGAGATAAGGTGCAAATCCACTCCAAGCTTCCTGCAACGAGCGACAAGGTCGTCATCGGCCTCCGCCAACCATCGCTGATCGCATGTACGGTGTTGGCCCGTATGGGGATGTCTGTAGCTGCGCCGGTATTGCCCCCGCCATAGCCGGTGTTGTAAGGGACGTCATACCCATGGCCACGTGAACCTGTCCAGAGCCAGCAGGAGTTTGTGCTTCCCGAGCTGTACTACGATCTTCTCGTTCAGCGATAGTGGCTGCACTGCCGCGAACAGGCTCCGAGATGCCGTTGGTCACGGTGAAGGTTTGGCCGAGGCCGTATAGCTTCCCATTATACTCCGCATCATCGATAGTATCGTTGAAGTACAATTCGCGCATCTTGAAGAACGTTGACGCGGTGAGGAGAGAATCTGAGCCTGCCTGGTATGACGGCCCTATACGCATGACCTGCCCTGAATGTTAGCTTCGGGCCACTCCTATTTCTGCACCAAAAACCTATCGCTGACCCCGAGATCATCTGCAACATCCTGCAAGCCACCTTTAAGGACCTTGCACGCCCGCATCATGAACTTGATGTCGTAAACAGTCGGAAACCATATCCGCAACTTCTCGAAGAAGAGTTCTTCATTCGTTGGTAACGATTCGCCTGTCAAGAGCTTCACGAAGTACCCAAAGTCATACCCACTACAAGCCTCGTGTTATCACATTTCCTCCGTGACAGAAGAGGCAGTGACGAGACTCACCTGTGGAATGAAATCCACTTTGTTTCATCCACTAAAACCAACCCCGACGTGATCATGAGTTCGGCAAAATCATTGGGATCTATGCCAGCCTTCTCATGCTGTTGTAGATCGATACCGGATTTCTGCAGTTTCTCGATAGAATCGGGATCGTACATGTCCTCGCTATACCGCATTCCTTACGTAAGCAAGGCATATGTTAGAGAAATGGATGGCGTACTTGACACTGAAGTGAAAGTTAAATTGCCATGTCGATGTTTCCTGGGGGTAGTTCCCTTCCTCGTCTGCGAGTGTAATCCCAACTTGGATAATCTTGAGAAGGTCGACATTACATCGCATAGTCTGATAGTGGTAGTCTGACGACGTTTTGAACGAGCCGATAGGGCGTGCAACGACGCCAGGAAATTCGGTGTCCTGAGTACAGCATGAGTTACGGTGCTCTCCAGAGTGCTGCGAGAGGAACAGAGACCATTGCGACGTAAGGGTATTTGTCGATGAGATCTCGAATGTTACGCATTTCTGCCTCGAGTGTCGGCGCCCATACTTCCTTGATTACCGACATTTCCGAAGCCCAATCCTCCTACGTTTCCCTTCGCGTCGCCTAAACGCAATCCTGGTGGCAGAGTCGTGGTCGGTCGAGATGGTCGTCTTGCGCAAGCTCAAGTTTAGCCGCCCGCTCCCCGTGTGCGTATATTTGGTCTTATTTGTACCCTGTAACCCATATCGCGGCTCATCCGAAGCTCGCCCTCTTCAACAGCCTGCAGGTCAACCGCGATGTGAGTATTGTATTGCAGACTCCTTCTGTTCATCTCCCTTATTTCGGGAATAGCAGGATTTCCCAATACAGCTAATTTACCTGTTCATAAAGGAAAGAGGTGCGACTTTCTCTGGCTACGGAATCAAACCCTGAAACGAACCCGGCGCCTCAGGTGAAATCCTACGTAAACTTCACTCAACAACCATCCTAGAACTTGGTCATGAACGTGTACTTAATGAATGCCAGCGTGGCCGACTGCACCAGCTCCGTGGTTCCGATCAAATTACAAGCAGCCTTTTCCGCTGATGGTCGATGGCAATCACCGATGGGGAACAACAAGTGGAATACAAACCACAAATCTGTGTATGGGCAAGTAGATCGTTGAGAGTGCATATTACAAGAAACACGCAGTGACAACTCGGTGTCTATATAGTCATAGGGCTAGACCCGTGCGTCATAACCATTGAAACGATAGGCGAGAGGGTATACTTGCCTGTGTGCGTGGCTTATCCAAGTCACCGTCATCGCAGTCATCCATCGCAGTAGGTGCCATGGAATCCAGGCGCGGAATCGCACCGGTATCAGCAAGAAGCCCTATTGCGATGGTGGCTGCGATGGCGGAGACTTGGTCAGTCACGATATTGACATATGCATTCCCCACGTGCCAACAGGGTTGAGGAAGTCCTGGCCGACATGCACCGCCACTGAAAGGGGAGTGCACATGGCCAGTACCGTATGGCCGGCCATGTATCGCATACTTTCTGTCTCTAAGCATGTGTGAGCGTTCATGATCATGCCAACCAATAAGATGAACATACCGGAAGAATAAAACGAACTCTGGAGAGTGACCCTGAAGCATGAGGGTGATATTGCTTGTGAGTACGTCCAATGAACGAGAGATGCTGCTAGGACATGCTACTGTACGCTCTGATTTTATAGTACTCCCCAGCAACGCACACCCGCGTGCTCTCCTCTCAATAGCCCGAGATTACTTGCCATACGCAAGGCAAAGAGTCGTCATAGGGTTTTCTTGCGTCGAAGAGATCGTCTGGGCTTCGTCCAATTTGTCACGAATGTAGCTGTGTGGTGCTCCAAACTACATGCAGTCGTCGGAAGCCCCGTCATTCACCCGTTTGCCTGCACGGATTCGCGTATAGGAATACTGTCTTTGGAAAGTTTCGAAGGTGCTCCCATTACTCGCTGTTCCGTAAGTGTAATCACTTGATTCTCAGTCGTTATGTGTTCCAACCTTGCGGCAGTGAACTGTCAATAAAAATGAGGGAACGAACTCCCGAAATCGGTTTTGCAGCCCTGGATTCTTGAGTTATGCTTGTGAATATGACCCTCCTCATGCCCTTGTCGTGGCCAATAATCGCGGCAGTCGGAAGCACTTTCTCATGCTGTCTAATTCAGGATAGACGTTGTCTGCAAGATGTCTTAACGGCGAGACGGATAAGTGCCAGCGGTGACAGTTCTGGTGCGAATGCCAAACCCAGCGCAGCACTCAGTTTGAGCTATTGAGCTCTCGTTGCCTCTCAGCCCTTCTTTTCTGGCCATTCACATCAATAGACAGCCAATTGTTCAATTAAGTTCTGCCTCCACTTATGCCCGTACGGCGCACTGTACTACCGCGTCCCTAACCACACAGCCATTCAAATTTTCCAAAGCTTATATCGCCAATTCTTGCGTGAACCATTTTCAGCAACGAAACGTAAAGTTAATCGTTACGGTGCAGTTCCAGGCTCAAGCTAAAGAGTCGCCGGTGGCGCACCGGGCGTTGAGATGTTAACATTGAGTAATTGTAACACTGAGACTTTTCAGTTTTTAGCATGATTCGCAGCCTGATTCCGACATTCCAGAACAAATCGGAAGCAGAAACAGGGTTCGACATATAACTCTCGATGCCGTACCGCAGTAAGTGGTTCAGCCGATTTCTCATATAAAGTTGCGTGTATCGCCAATACGTGCACACAAACCGGTTGGCTGAAAAGTTGTTCTCAAAATTTCAGCGCGTACCGGTGTAAGACTTCGATACAGGGAGGGTCGTACTACCGCGTGTACAGAAAAGTGAGATTTGACGCGGCAACACTCGCCTTCTAAGTTGACTCGTTGTGATGGACTACCATTTGGACGGACATACCTCTGGAATACGGACGGAACGGCGCGGTTTATGAAGCAGGGACATTATGGCACGATTTCAACCTAAGGTCAGGTTAGCACGATTCAAGATAGAGATGTGACAATTCTACTGACATAGTTGCTAGGGAATATGCCCTTTTTGCCAGTATCCCCTACACCTGCGCAGCACATGTCAGAAACACGCAACTGCTATCTTCGCCCTAAACGTGCGAGAGCGCCCCTCACCTTCCCACCAACCGTCTGCATAGTTTCTCCCGCCCGAAGGTCCATCGGTCAGTCGTATCAGCTGACCTTCTTGTAAACTCAATTCTCCAGCCCCTTGTGCCTCGTAGTCGTATATCGCGCGGACTAGACAAGAATAATAAATCCTGTTCTCTCCGCTGCCACGGAGTTCTGTACTCACCAAATTCACCGGCCGCTGGCAACACCTCGACTTGCTGTGGCGTGCTGCCACGAGTTGACGGGGCCGACTCTTGCGGATCTACATAGGAGGCAGGAACCAGACCCTTAGCCCCCGAGTCATCGAGTACCTTAATCCACCCACTCCCGTCGTCTTCTTCCAGAATTTGGACGAAGGAACCCTCTGTTAAATATCCGACGCATCAGCACATGAGCCTCGCCAGGAGCAAAGACGGCCCGAACCTGCCACCGCGAGCTCAAACGGCGATGTGGGAGTAAAATCGAACAGCACTCTGGCAGTCGAGGGTGTTTCATCTGCTGCACCTGAATGATCTGTTGCCGCAAAAGAGGAGGGTGTCGGGGTGATGACAGAAGGGGAAGTCGAAGCTGAGTCCAGAGCCTCAGCAATTCTGAGCTTAACAGACACATTAACGGAGTGAGCTCACCTCTAGATGTGCTGCGGGATAACGTGCTGGATATAGAGAGAGAATGACCATGCCCTTGCTTTCCGCGGTATCCGGTACAATCAGCTGGAACCTATACCCGATCATCATTAGGTTGCATAAACGTAAATGACTACTGAGCGCACCTTCAATTCGCACTTGGAATGAACAGAGATACCGCAGTCCTTACACGATTTGCCCTGTTTGCTCAGTCCCCAGATCGAGGACTGAATACGGCACGTTAGGGTACATAACTTGTACCGACGTGCAACGGAGGTACTTGCCTTGCAATACACGCATTGCGTAGGGATGGAGAACGAGGAACTCTTGAATGTATGAGGATGTTGTTCCCCTTCGTCACCTGGGAAAACAGAACGAGAACCGTTGATTTGAGGAATGATCATTAGCATAGTTTCTCATACCTCCAAGCGCTGCAGAAATGGTCTCGACCTCTGATGAGAGCATACATTCCGAGGTCAAATAGAGGGACAACTGGTGATGAGCGTCAAGGTAATTCTGAGAAAAGAAGGTTGAGTTCAGTTCCTGCGATCAGCAACCGAGTTCGTCATCGAGGCCCTTACGTCCGAAACTTCATCTAGACTCCCTAACGCCTGGTTGCTGCTATAGGTCTCCACAAGCTTCTGGAGCTGAGTCACATCTCTCTCTGACGCAAGTTGGATGATTGATACGGTGACAACAGAGATATCGAGCAGATCACTTACGTTTGGCGTCGATAACGGGCTGGACCTCTAGCAGCTTCTGCTTACATTTTGCCAATCTATTCTGAAGATAGACTTTTGGCGCTGGGTCCACGTTCATCTCATTCTGCAATGCGGCAAGTACGTGTCATCGGGAGAACTGCCAGTAATTGGGGCCAAACTCACGGTATCATAATACGTGGGACAGGCCTCGAACTCGACGTCCGGTGGAGGCGAGAAATCTCTGATGTTGTACCCGATGAAGACCCGCTGAACCTCTTCAGAGTTCAGCCCCTTCGCGGCGACCTCTGTGACATCAACTCGGGTCTTGAGAACATCTAGGTGTCGTCGATGCACCCCCTGGGCTTCGACGATTATCTGAGAGAACCTGTCAAGCAACTGTGTCTGCAAAATCTCTGGAAATGGCACAAAGGGTGTGAGCACAATCCCTGATCTGATAATGGAAAGGAGAATTCGTACGCAATTGCTGGATCGGACAATAACGGTCAGTTTCTCATCTCAGCGGCCTAAAGCAGATGGGAGCGACACTTACGTCTTCCAGCGCCGGTAGATCTTCGGTGTAGAACTTGCTCCTCAATCTATTGACTATCGAGGTCGAGATGAGGTAGACGCTTCACGGGTAGGTTCAGTGACGTTATGAGAAATGGTATACGATCGAGCTTACTTCTTGCTATTGAACATATCGACTCTTTGCTGTTCTAGCTGTCTCGCTGCGCGTTCCGCATGCCTATCGTCTGATGAACGTTCCTTCGTTCACATGTTGAGCGTGTAGTCACAGATATTCTCAAAGCTATGGCCCACCTGCTTCTGGGTATAGATGGCCACTTCTGAGCATTCCGCGTCATACTGACGTGAAGATTTCAGCATAAGAACCGGGAACCATGTGAGCGCCCTCGTACTTTTTGCTTGTTCTGTATGGCGAGCGGTGTTTAGACCTCGACACACAGGGAACACATGGCGACAAGTAGATACCTTTTGGCAGTCGCTCTGGGCTTTGTCGTAATCCGCAAGCAGTTTCTGATAGTATTGCACTTGACGCTTCTTGGCCTCCTCGTGCCGTTTCTCCGTGGCTTTCAACACTTCGGCGACTTTAAGATGCAGTTCATCCGCGAGGTGATCGTGGTCTTGTGCGGTTTCAGCAAAGGAGGAGATGAGCTGAGAATACGCTTTATCTAGGGTACTGTGAGACAGGTTATTCAATGCCTCTGAGAGGGTGTCAGAGACGCGCAGTCAGACATGCCTTTGTTTGATGGTACTATCTTCGTCTGGGGTCTTTACGGGATCCAGGCCGACAATCAGAGCCCCAATTTTCTTGCTCTTCTTGTCCGCTGCTTTCTTAGCGAGAACTTGTAGCTTGGTGGCGTACTCGCGCTCCAAGTTAATTCGATCGCGAAACAGGTCCCGAACCTGAAGAGAGTACAATATGAGCAATTCGGTCACCTGAACAGGCACATGGATTCACGGACGTCGGCCAATAACTCGAGTTGAGCGTCGGATAAGCCGACAATCCTGTCGACTTGATTCTAATTGGAGCAACTGTCAGTGCCACGCCATAACATGATGTCTAAATGGTAAATGGTACCGGCAGGGCCTGGCCATAAGTTTCTGATATGGCCATGGTATAAGTACTGAGCACACGGGGTATATCTGCTGGGTATGGGGTGGGTAAAATGACTGCTTTCTGAACGAGTTGAAGATAAATCACGACTGTGGTGGCTGTTGAACACAGCTTAGAGTCCCTCGCAACTTGCCACGAGCGTGTCGCCCAGTGGAAGAAGGGGAAGTAGATCCATCTACGGTCATTACCGAATCGGAGATTACACGCGGCATAATTGATTGGCGACCGGCGATTGATGGAACGACCATGCACCTCCGGTGGACGGCGGTGGTTTCTTAACATTCAACTCCCATCTCCAAACTCCCTCCAAATTGTTACCTTCATTCTCGAGACCTGGATTGTCTGCTTACGGTTGTTCACCGTACTCGAATAACACGTTTACTGGGTCAGAATACCCCGGCTCTGGCCTCCGTCTTCTCACAATCATCTGGTAAATGCAATGAGCGATCCTTTCTGACCGTCAGCACTTACGCCTGTATTAGCTATAGGTTTTACAGCTTTGAACGTGTATATAGACAGCTGGAACGACCTGCTATGTAATGCTACATACTAATCATTAACGATACACATAGAGCAAGTGCCCTATGACGCACACCATATCTCAATCATCGCGTCCCCCTTCAGCTGAACTATCGGCTGCATTGGATTTGGGATAGCTTCCCATGACTATCCCTACGTACTACTCTGAGGCACCAAAGGGTACGTCTACCCTCTTTCCGAAGCCAGCCTTTCTCATTGCTCACATGTACCGTTCTTGAGCAGATACACACGTTTGAAACGACAGGGACATCTGGCAGCCCACAGTAACATTTTTGCGCTCTACACCAAGGGTTATTTTCTGCTTACGCATACCTAATCTGCCTAATAACTGCCAGTTGTATTCTTCCAATGGCCTGAACGATCACGGCAAGCTTCGCAATGCTCTTGGCGTCGCAGCAACGTAGTTACCTCGATCGTTTCTGTAACTTCGCCCCTAAGTAACACTAAGCAGGCAGAGCTTTCGCGCATGTTTTCGCTTTTTGGTCTCACGGTCGTCGGTCCAGCTGCAGCGTCGGTACCCAGGAACGGCGGGACTGCGGCCCTCTCTGAATCTGCCTCCGTCGCCAAAAATAGGAGGTTTCGTATTCGGGATTTGCAAAATACCGCGCTCGGTCCCCGGAGATTTTGCTCTGCATGTGCTCTCCGATCCGTCCATAGCACGGAGGTGAGTTGTGGTTGAATTATTGTACTCGCCATACTGAAACGCTTGTTCTTCAAGGCTTTGTATTTGTTATGGCTGCCGAGCCATTCAATTTCAAGGCCAAAGCCTCGATTTTGGATTTCAATAAGGGGCGAGCGTCCAATTCAATATCGACACTTTGCAAAGAACGTTCTGAACCCTCAAATGACAAAAAAGACAATTTATTCAACGTCTGACGTACTCTACGAGCCCAGTGGTGGATGACTCTCGTGGTAAGTGCTGCACCCTTGACGTTGTGGTCCGTCTAAGACCGATATCACTTGCAGTGATATATCACTCCCTGGCGGCCATCAGGCTACCGTACTTCAGTACTCAGTACCAGGTCGAAAGTCTAGACCCATCGTCGACACCCTCTACGCAATGGTGGCCACACCCATGCGAGTATGAATTTCCACTGTCTATTTTCTGAACTTGTGTTCAGCCAATCCCCGAGCGCTCTCGCCTGATTGGTAGATGCACCGGCGTCTCCAGCCAATGAGAGGTAAGTTTTTGTGCGCAGGCGTTTACCACTGCTTATGTAACCCTCCCTGTTTTCGATCTTAGCTGGCCTAGAACATAGCCCGCCTCCCCGCCTCCACCCTCAAGCTATGGGCGCACCGAGTTCGGGTCGACGTCCGGCTAGCAACTATAACCGTGCATGGGCCAATCGTTGATGATACCCCAGAACTTCACACCTTGTGGCCACTTCAATTTTTCAGGGTATTCGATGCTATGACACCGACGAGTCCCCTTATGTCAGTCGAGGGGACTCTTGTCTCATCGTATTATGCGCGCAGAATTAAGTAGAACCTCGTATTTGCCCAGCGGTCAACTTGCGTATAAATAGGGCTGCAGGATCTTCGGTCATTCTTCACGAGTCCTTCTCGCCTTCCACCTCTCTTCTCCAGCCACCGGTTACAGCAGCCCCAGCGGCCCATACACTCTCTCCACACCACATCTTCACTACACCTTATCTATCCCACCCAACCTTCATAATGGCACGCTTCGCTGTTGCTTTCCTCGCTCTTTCCGCCCTGGTTGGCGCGTCTGTCGCCTCTCCGATCGAGAAGCGTTCTTCACGCGTAAGTACCTCATCGTCCTTCTCCCATTCGACGTCCATAAGCTAATCCTTATCGTGCTTCGTAGGGTACTTGGTTCAACACGGGCCTTGGTGCTTGTGGCTGGACAAACAAGGACAGTGACCACGTCATTGCCCTCGCTTCCGACATCTATGATAACGGCGCGCACTGCGGCAAGGTATGCATTCGCATAACTCATTCTCATCTATGCACGATGCTAATATAAACGCATTGTTTAGAAAATCACTATCACCAATGACAAGACTGGTGCTACCGCAGTCGGCACTGTCGCCGACGAGTGCCCTGGATGCGATGGCAGGGACTTGGGTACGTACACCTCTCCTTACTCCGAAGAGCCTTCGTATTGACAGGATACCTCATAGACTTGACTCCGTCACTCTTCGCCGCACTGGGTGATCTCGATGATGGTGTCCTCGCCATCAGCTGGAGGTACAACTAAACGTACCCCACATCCCCGCCGTTCTCGATCCCCGGACTCTCGTTAACACCTGGACCTTACCCCCTACCTCCTACTCTCGAACACCCACCCACCATCATCATCTCCGGAACAAAACCTTAGAAGACCGATCTCTAGCAGATCGTTCGCCCCGGCGCTGTAGCATAAAAGACCAACCCTCCCATGTAGCATTTCGACCTTCTCCCACTCTGACTGGTTTCGGACTGGGGTTCGTTGTGTTATCTGTAGAATTAGTGCTCTTCCTTGTACTATCTGTACTATCTGCTACTCAGGTAGCATCTACCCTGTCAGCACTAGAAATATCATAAACATGTCAAACATTCAACGCGTACTAGGATGCTTGAGCCGTTGGACTTGTTGTCTCGCCCACAGTGAACCCCTTCCTTTCTATTCTTATCCTTCATCCTTCCATGTCTGATACGCCCTACTCGGCTGCGACATGCAGGGCAGATGCCCGACGCCAGTCCATGTGCGCATCAATCAGCAGACTATCAGAAGTGATTCTAAGTGATCTTCTTTGCCTCTTCGGGAAGGTTCAGCAAGCTAGCAGCAAGCGCGGGGTATAAGAACCGGTGGGCAGCAGTCCTCGTTCGCAGTGAGACTTTCCCGCCCTCCACGTCGAGCTCCCAGTGCCCTACTAGTCCTCAACGCTACACACGACTACGACGACCATGTTGTTCACGAAGATCGTTACGCTTTCGTCCCTTCTCGTCTGCGCCCTTGCAGCACCGTTCGTTCCAGAGGTCGTTGAAAAGCGAGACGTCGTTGCACCGAAGATGACTAGCCCGACTGCCAGTACTATTTGGCACTCGGGGAAGACTTTCAAGGTTACATGGTAAGTCGTTCGCTACTGTAAGTTGGGGCGTCGGGCGGGAATGTTGACGGTTATCTTTGCAGGGACACTTCGGACTTGCCTCCCCCTGCGAATATCACGAACAAGATAGGACAGGTTATTTTGGGACAGTTTGATGCCAATGGAGAGGAACATCTCCAATTCGGTGAGTTTGTTGTAATGTTTGCAACGTGCTTCAAGTGCTCAATGCACCCCCAGGCACTCCCCTGGCTGCGAACTTCTCTATCCTAAGTGGCTCAGTCGACGTTGTAGCACCCAACGTGCCTACCGGGAAGTACTTCCTCGTCTGTAAGTACCCAATCCGCATATCCATATGAGCTAGCATGCGATGTTCATATACTGCTCTACCAGTGTTCGGCGACTCTGGCAACAATGGCCCAACGTTCACGATCGAAAACGATTCTGCATCCTCCGGTTCTGCTACTCCTTCAACTGCGGCGACTGGTTCCTCGCCTACACTCATCGCTAGCCCCACCACAAGCGAGAGCGAGAGCGAGACTCCAAGCTCCCTGCCCAGCCCAACACTTTCAGGACCTTTGAGCGACCCCAGCACGCTTTCTGACTCTCCTGCGCCCATCTCAGTTTCGTCGACCTTCTTGAGCTCAGGAGCCCCTACGCCCTCCAACTCAGTAACGTTACCGTCTTCCCTATCCCGGTCGATCATCTCCCCTCTTCCTAGCTCATCGGCCAACGCCTCTGCTGCCCCTCAGCAGGCCTCCAGCGGCATGTCCTGGGCCCGCGCAGATTCGTGTCTCACGTTCGCAGCCGTCGCTCTGTCCGCAGTGCTTCTTCTGGCTTAAACGTGCTTGACACGCACCCACCCAGGCCCTTATCTCCACCCCTCAACGAATGTCCTCCAAGCTCCTTGGTTCCCGGCTCGATTCACGCCCATCTTACGGACTCTTCAACGCATATTCATGGTTCATTCGCCTATTTCGCCTATGTCCCCATGTTACGACACGACAATCGTTGGTACACCTGCTATCTAGTGGTACGGTCTACCGCCTTTCTATACGCCCCCCTTCTCACGTTCAATGATTCACGACAAACACTTAGCTTCTCATTAATTCCTCTTTCGAACTATTGGTTTTTCATTACGTTGGACTTCCCCCTTGTGGCTCATTTTGTAGTCTTCTAATCGCTTGGTTTTTTCATCTTTGTCGAACAATTTTGGCACTCTGGTTTTGTTTCGGTCATGTCGATTTTCATGTACATTTCTAGCTAGCTTGCGCGCACGGACAGCGAGGGTTTCTCATGCCGTTTGGATATCAGTGTTATTTCATGTTCAGTTTCAATGGCATCTGATCTTCATCCACCCCCGAAAGTCGAGCATACGTGGCTCATGGATACAAGAGAGGTATATGAAAAGATCGTCTGAAATCGTACAGACATCGCGGTCTAGAGAAGTTTGAAGCAGCGAGAATATACAATTGCTTGCAGTGTTATACATCATGGGTATCCAACGAGCATAAATCATGCACATAACATCGAAAGCGAAAACATAGCATGCGCATTCACAAGTACACTACAACTCGTCCAAACAGCAGTCAACGAACATTTCACAGTGATGCCAAACGGACAAAGGTCCGTTTGGTGGCGCGACGCGCTCTTCAACTCTCCCTCCTTCGCATTTTTTCTCATTTTTATTTTTTATCCGAATCAAGTTTGAATTCGCAGCCCGAGCGTGGCCAACGCGGTTTGCACGCGCGCACAGAACCCGACACCTGGACGCCGGGCTTCTTGCAGAGCCGTTTGCAGCTGCTCCAGATTCACTGACGAACTTTGCGGCAGTGCAGCATGTAGATGCCCGGCCGTTTGCTCATCTGTAGTAAAACACAAGGCGAGAAGATACAGTAGACAGGAAGAAGCGATGAGAGATGGTAGGGGGTAGGATAAAGATGTGAGTCACAATAATGAGAGATGACGACGGCGTACCACTCGGTTCTACCTCCGATGCCAGGGAAGGATGAATGTCTTCACAATTACGATCACGGCACTCCCCGCCACCGGGTATTTCGTACTGACAGAGACGTCTTGAGGGGTCCGAGAGCCATTCGTTCACCGCAGCGGCCTTAATCGCCTCCAAATCAATACCAATAAGAACGTGTGGATCCGTTGAGTCACGCCGTTCACGGGAGGATGGGTCCGTTACCATTGCGAAAGAGTCTGGCCCTGCTGATCTGAGAGAGCCTACGAGACATTGCGGTGAGCTCGCGCGCAGAAGAGGATACGAGGACAGAGGTGAAGAGTAAGCAACAAATTGTATGTTTTGCTGGTCAGATGGCGTTTGTAGCTCCTAAAGATGAATGGTAAAGAGTCAAGCGATCAGTATATATTCAGGAACACCAGCGGCCCCCTGGCGCAAAATCGGTTGATGTGAGTGAAACGCACCTGGGCCGACGGATTGTCCAGAACGGAGCAATCACCGTCGACATCCATGCTGTCTATGGACAGTTGATTGGCATCGGTAGTTTCTTTGGCGGGTACCTGTGGAAGTAGAGCAAAAATAGGGATGTGCGAGAAAAGAAGGGTGACCGGGAAAGAGATAGAAAGGGAATCAAAAGAAGATATAACAAATTACTGTTAAGCAAGAGTCGGCATCGCTGTAAGCTAAGCAGCACAGACAGGAGTAAGTGCTGGAGCCACATCTTCATGTTGGGCTTCAGCAGTAAGAACTGTCAGTGCAAGAGAGGAAGAAAACAATCCGGAGCACACAGAGTGGACATCATAGCGTCATCCCATGCAAGGTCATGAAGTGGTCGTAAGGGCATATACACACATCTGTGGAAGCGAAAGTGAGAACGCACCTTCATCGCTTGTGCTTCGATGATCGCTAGATGGGGGTGCGACATCTACCAACCGGGTTAGCGATAGCAATATCGAAGTGAATAATAAGAAAACCTGTAGGTGTTGATGCAGTGCTATTAGACGATGGCTGTGCGTGGGCAGATGAAGCTAATCGAGTGCATGAGTAGGCGAAACTCAGATTCAGGCCAGGAAGTTACTGTACTAACCAGCATCGCCACTATCTGCATCATCTTTCGTGTCTGCAGACGGTGTCATCGTACATGCAAGCGAAGCAGACGCAGCGGCGTCGTCATCCTCCTGCTTGACAATGACGACATCTTTCTTGGTGCCCTCGCCGTTGGCAACAGTCGGAGTCTGACATTTAGATTTCTGAAACCGACTTTCAGTCACCTTCGAAACACTGAGAAATGATTTAGTCCCTCACAACAGCTTGCCTCTCTTTCCTAGCCTGTTCACGGAGAGCAATAAGCTCTCGCATCTTCTCGATCTCTTGTTGAAGAGCAGCTGTGGTGACTGCTGTGCTAGCAGCACCGAGAACTGGCGTGGAAATCGTTGTGGGCAAACGTGTGGATGGCAGCGAGCGTTGTGGAGTATACGATCGTTCGGCTGTATTCGAGGACATATCTTCGTCGTCCTCGTCATCCTCAGTATCGCTAAGATTGATCACCATCCGTCTAGAAGAGGTGATAGCGGCAAAAGACTGGGGCCGTTTTCGCGGAGGGTAGCCGCTGCTCGAGTAGTACTCCTTATACGTTGAGTAATAAGAGCGCGAGGGTCCAGAATCTGTGTCGACGAAATCGGAGGCAACTGGCCGCTTCGTTCCTCGTCGGGGACCAGTAGATGGCTCTCTAGTCTGAGGCTCCGAAGAACCACTCTTCTCGTCCGACCTGCTCAACGATCTTCTGCTCTCCTCTTGATCCGTAGCCGACATCTGTGATCGAGTATCGACATCGCGCCCAGAAGGGAAAGCCGTGGCAGATGAAGCTGCAATCGACGGCGCTTCAGATAACCGTGGTGACGGCGCAAGACGTGTGGGTGTTGGGAGGGTTGAGGACAGTCCAGGGATGGGCCCGTCAACATCCATCTCGTCATCCTGATTGTTAAGTTGGATGGAGGAGGTACTAGAGACAGGACCTATACTATTCAGAAAGTCATCCACAGTCTGCTTTGGGACCGACGATGCTGCTTTTGATGGTCCGGAATCACTTATTCTGGCTTCGAGCGTATTCCGAGTCGGTGTGCCGGATGCTTGCTTGGATTTACGAGACGCTAGGACGGCCTTCCTCGCCAGGAGTTCCTGCTTGCGCTGAAGCTCTATGTCAATCGTGTTCGGTGCGTCTGTCGCCCCGGGAGCTCCTGGAACGAATGGCGGAGCGGTGGCAGAAAGTGGTGTCCCTTCAGCGGCGGCTGTCCCTTGTGGTGCGCTCGGCTTCCGGGGGAGGCTAGGATGGCCCTGTGTCTGGCGAACAGTATTGGTGGATAGGGATCGCTGTCGGCTGAACGTCGGGACAGGAGGTGATATCGGCTCGGGGGAAGCATAGCGTATAGTCGGGAGACCAGGCGGTTGCGGCAGCCCGGTAAGGTCCAGATTCGTAGGCAGACGTAGGTTAAGTTCGAGAAAAACGAAATAGATGATTTCGCGGCTCAGTCCACAATCGACAAGATATTCTGGTGGAACACCCCAACCGAGTAAATCAAGGATAATGTCTTTCGCCGAATTATATTGAGCTTCAGTCACTGTTCGTTCGTGTCAGCGCCACCTATGGCAGGTAGAATCCACAACTACTGACTTGTGAGACCAGGTCTGATTTGTGACCCATCGAGTACTTTGATTTCGCGGTCAGAAAGCGCAACCTGCCGTGAAGATACTATGGGCGATACGAGGGACACAGAAGGGGATAATGACGCAGCAGGACCGTTGGTTTCCATACCAGGCAATGACGAAGGAGCAGCTAGAGGTGATGTTGTGGGTTTCATGGGCAAATTGAGAACGGTCGGCTGAGGCTTCGCGGGAACGGTCTTCGGAGGTGTTGACGGAACCTTGTTTACAGGAGTACTTTCGGAATCACTTATCTCTCCTTCTTCGCGTGCTTGTTCATCATCGACATCCATAGGAACAGTTTGAGGTGGCGGGGATAATCTAGCTCTGGGTGGTCCTCCTCCGGCAGATGCAGTGGCAGACGCACCAGGTTCAGGCTCCTCTGGACCATAATTGAGCTGTATCGAGTTGTCATGGGTGATAGGCCGAAGGGGGTGCTTAGGCAGAGGGTCCGCAGCTTTCGGCGCAGCTACCTTTCGTTTCTTGAGAGTAGACAACGCAAGTGCCCGTAGCGATGCCGCAGGATCTACGGCCATCGCTGAGCTATCTGTGCTGGAAGCTCGCTGGGCTGTGTCTTCAGATTGATCTGACGAGGTTGGACCTGACATGGTGGGGGTTGAGACGAAAGAAGAAGAGAGTAACAAAACAAGAGACGAGTACACCACTTAACTACACTAGTATGATTCTCACGTGGAATGGACAAACAGTAACAAACACGCTCCGCTGAGCGTTCCCCGGCCTGCCAATGCATTAATGAAGTTCACACAACGATAGTACAAACAGTATGTATAGTAACATATCTGTATAAAACTACGCCTGCTTTCCGTATTATACTAGCATTTTTACTGACTGCGTCGTTCTGCTCTCGGAGCTCTGAGATCCCGGGTGTCAAAGTCACGACTCTACTCAGGCTGTAGTACTTATGACTGTGTTCAGCTTGACCTGGTGGTTACATAGATATATGGCGTATAATGAAGAGTAGGATTTACATCTCACCAACTGTATATTGACCTCTACCTCGTTCTTGCTGTCCTTGATACACTTCGCACGCTGCTACTAGCAACCTCATCCCTGGACTTGAAGGAAGACATCATGGATGCAGCACTGGATTGAAAAAGATGCAGCTTGCTAGTATGTTTGGAACGCTGTAAAATATTAACAGGAGGCATGGAAGGCGGTAAAATCATCAAACGATGTGTCCCACGGGTTGGAGCAGGGCGTTATAATCTGTTCCAGGCTCTCTAGAGAGCCTGACTCGGAGTCCGTCGCCTGGGACGATCGCATACGACTTGGAAATTATCCGCTACTTAGAGGGTGAAAGTAAGTAGTATACGTGCCGTTCCTGTGATCGATGAGATAGGTGTACCGTACGTTTGAACGCCAAACCCCATCACTGACCGTAGTAGCTGCTACGCAGAGAGCAGATCCCAAGACGACACCGCAATGATGGTATTCAGTCGAAGTAGTCAATTACAATCGTTTGAGCCTCTTGAGAGGCCTTACACATAATACACAACGCGCCTGGGAAATGGGGCAGATTAGTAAAATACATTTGTCGCTTAACCCCGTTGAACAAGGACAACTCACCATCCCTTACAAGCCTGGCTAGATTTGTTGGGCGGCCATATTATATCCTCATAGGCAACTAAGCTGTGATGATCGTGAGCGAGCTGAGTTCCCAAAGGAAAATAGGCCATGCCGCTCACGGCACGCACAACATGTCGTTTCTTCGAGTACGGATGTTAGCCTGAGTGCCCATAACCCAACTTTTCCTGATAGGAAGGTCAACTCGGAAAAGGATGGCAGGATGGTTCAACCCGTATACACGGGAGAACCAATGATAAGGGTACTTAGTGTGAGTAGATGTGAGGTCCTCATTCAATAGCCCCCAATCGATGATAATGAAGTTCCAGAGGCACTGCATGCAGCAGCTTCCTGCGTCTTCTTTGTCCCATAGAGAGCACGCGTTCCCGAGTCAAGTGGTCTTTTACTTCTCTATCATTAAAGGCTTCGGTGTCACGTCACCTTTCCTACCCGTGAAACCTATTCAATAAGACGTTGTCATCAAACTCAACCTTAATGAAGAATGAAATACGAATACGCGCATGAGTATTCTCGATTCATCGATGCTCAGAGATATCATGCCGATGACAGCATAATGCGAACCTGATCATGAAGGATTCTACCACAGAACGGCACGAACCTCTAATGATCATACAGCCGACTGTCTGAGTCTTCGTATGGGTCGAGGGGACACCCATTCACATATCTGCTGTTAAATCGGCTTCCGAGTTCTTATTCGCCCTTCATGGCTTGACGTGTCGGTGCCAGCGAGCAACTGTTGCAGGCATACGTGGCCTGATCGCTGCACGATTCGCGTCCTGTCAGCGAGCAAGTACCAACTGCGACCGTTTCATACGTACCAAGTATCTCATGCAATGGATGCCTCGCATACGCTGCTTTCAGCGCCGGAAGTGCCACGGGTGCATTCTAACGAAGTTTTCGTATAGCCTGAGACCGTTCAATGGATAGCACGGAGAGTATTTATACCGATAATTTGATAGTATGCTTTGACAGCCTGAGAGCATTGGCGCATATAAGTAAATCTGTATGATGCCAACGTCACCAGCTATATCTTTGCAGTATCTGAGGCCTTACCTGTCACCTCGAGCTCGAGTGAGCTCTAATTTTTTGAACTCGAAGCCATATCAGAAGCAGCTGTGAACATCACCACCGTAGTCCAACGAAAATCGTGATACGATCAAGCAGGCCTGCAATGGGAGATAGCCGGTTTTTTCGACACAACATGATGCAGATCATGCAGAGTCTTCTTTGCGTTGAGGTTGTGAGGTTAACCACGATTGTACTACGCAGAATTCGATCGCACAGTACCAACTTGAAGTACGTGTACTCATGAGCTCAGATCTAGAGTCAGAGTTGTACTAGTACATGTCTAACAGGTCACAGTCACGGGGTGTAGACCGAAACGCTCGGATCGCAGGCGGACCCCGGACACTCGCGAGAGACTCCAATTCTACCCTCGGGAGTGGGGATGCGCAATGCACGGACACTGAGGTTCCTCCTTCAGATGTAATATACTAGAAAGCTTGAAGTAAAGAAAGGGGTCTTGAACTCGGATCAAGTCATTCATGAAACTGCGAGCAAGCTCAAGCTGCGAATATTGGCCGTGGCGCACTGATGCCTCGTAACGAATTCCTGGTTTCGTAATCGCATAGATAAGAACTTTACTTAAGTACAATCAGTCAACACTAAACTGGACTACTGACGTTCTTGTAGAAAATTGTGCACGAATCCTAATAGTACTGCTCTCTGGCGTTGATGAAGTCGCGGCTGGCCGATGGAATCCTCTAATAGAATAAGTAATAAGACTACTATGCTCCCTCACACCTCTTCGCCCGGGTCCTCGTCGAACAAGCTGGACTTTAGATCTGCGCCAATGCTGCCTATAACTCGAGCAAACCTGACTTCATGATCGCCCCGTAAGGAAAGGGTTGACGGCGATGTGTCGTTGTAGGTGTGGGCGTTGAGCATAATGCGACTTGCGAGCATGTTTGGAACGCTGAGGTCAAGGGGCCAGATAATATCTCTCTCAATCATAATCTGAATGTTAAGGCGAACGATACTACTTACACGTCATAAAATGGCCCAACGACCTGTCCCAAAGTATCCAGTGCGCTATTTTCCTGAAAAGCAAATTTACGTGATCAATAATACACCAAGATGGTTACAGAACCAAGTAGTGCATACTATCCCGGTGACCTGTGCTGCCTATTTGAGGAAGCGTCAGCAACGGTGGCACTGCGGAGACTTGTTACACTGAGGTCGTGACATACGTCCGAAACAGTCATACAGATGGCCAGCATTAAAACCACCCTGTATCCTTGCGTTCAGCAAAATTCTTTGTCTTTGAGGCCACTTGAGTGTTATGCTTACACATAGTAGAGTACGCCTGCGCAGTTTTCGGTCAGAGCTCTGAGTCGCGTGATAATAGACCAACTCAAATTACTCACCATCTTTAACAACTCTTTCGACAAGTCCGCCTTGGCGGAGTCCTCTCATATCCAAAATATGTCGAGACGTTGACCTGATGACAGCCGCGAGAACCAGCGTGTCGAATATGATTGCGAGTATAGGGGATAGTACTATGGGAAGGGATCGAACTAAGTATGATGATCAGCATAACATAAACTCCTAGAGTACACAAAGGTTGGAACTAACATCTTAGAACAGGAGTTAGTCGCAGCAGCCACAAAGAACGACGTCTTGCAACATACCTCTCCATTAGTCTCTCGACCTGTCCGTTACCTGGGTGCCAGACTACAACACAGCTCGGTAATAGGGAGACCTCGTTGTGGCTGGAGGCGGGGGTCTCTGTTGCCACGTTTACCTGATATTCATGCATTTGGAGATAAAATGAGCCTCGAACGGTAATCGGACAGCGTGGATGCTTACATATAGGGTGTATAAAAACCGGGCTATAATCACGACTGTACCTGGGACGAGAACCCAGCGACTATAACGACACAGGGCATAAGCTCTCATTAACAATAGCGCTGCGAGTTTAAAAGATCATCCCTACATTAGAGTCATACGCTACCGGAGGATTAACGAACGACGTACTATTGGCGCACAAAATACCTAGCACCAGGGCTGGATATGAGGCATAGATGGTAATTGAACAACTAGATGACATATCTCATGAGTTTCAAATCATCTCAGTTCGAGATGAGGGACATACAGAATATCGGGGGGATCTCCGGGGGCCACATATGCCATGTATAATAGCACCAAAAATAGCGTACAATATCGTCCAACGAAGAACACAACCATTGCGAAAGAGACCTTGGCTTTCCTACTCCAGAATGTGCGGATCTCCATAGGGAGAGTGTCCAAGTAGTCGATAGTCCAGAGAACTGGATTATGCTTACATGGGAATTGGCAGGAGTACTTCTCGTGTAGGTACGCACCTCCGGATGAGAGGGTTAACAAATTGTTCAGGAACAAGCTGTCATTGGAAGAGACAGGACGGTTAGTAGTAGCTGTAGTGCTACGTCAGGACATGTTAGAATCAAGACTCACTAGTTCCAGTTAATGTCAGCCAAGTCAAGGTCGTGGCCTGCCATCTTCAGTCTTGGTAGGACTCTTTGGTAAGTCACCACAACGCGAGAGTTCGTGCTAGTCCAATGTTGAGAAACATAGAGCCCATTTTATGCAATGTCCAGCGGCAGCCTACGACAGCTCGTATTGTGCTATACGGGGATTTTTCTCCATGGGTCGCTTCAACTTTTCCTCGGCGTCGTTCAACAGAAAGCTCCGCGCACGACATTCGTCCAACACATACGCCACTATAATCATAATCCTTTTCCTACCACATACGCCTTATCCACGTCAAAGCCAATCAAAGCACAATCAAAACAAGGTGATTTCTCACGGCTCTTCCAAGTATGACGGGATTTGCGCTAGATTAAATGCTTCTAGGGCGTGAATTTCCAGGATATCTCCATTTATACCCGGACTGTATTGAGATAAGGCAGTGCGGATGTTCTGATTCAAATCGACACGCTTATACATCAGCACAGGATAATTAATAGTTCTTGGCTCTCACCTCAGTGTGCAGTGGATATGAAAGGCCTATCGGACATTCTAGTGTTGGATTAACCTATCGCCTTGTACTCCATGTCCTGGTTACATGACAAACCGTGATGATTGTGGCTAGTGGGCCGCTTCATCGTCAACCAGAGGTAGTCAGAGGTTCGCGCATAGGCCTACATTGAAGAGAATATGCGTCAAAGCTGTCCCTGGTGAGCAGGGAAAGGAGAACTACGCACCGCGTACGCCGACATCCCCTCCACCACATTGTAGGCGAATATGGTATGGCATGGTATAGGTATGCCAAAGCATTAAGCTTATGCCAGTGAGAGCTATTCGGTAGTAGTCACCGAACGACCTGCGCAGATGCCAAAAATAGCGACACCTAAGAAACGGGTAAGGCTTTGACGCGCTTCGGGCTCACCGAGGTATGGCAACGGACAATTTAAACAGAAGCTGTGCGGACATCGCTCGACAGGCGGCAGTGCCCGCTAGCACGACCTGTAGTACCCCGCCGTGCCTGGAACCTAACCCAAGTTAATTCAGTCACGGCGTGTGTCGCTCTGTGAGGACTATCTGGCAGCCACGCCCTGATGCCTTTCATATCTCTACGATGACGGTTTGCAGATGTGTTAACCGACGGGATGATTTCATCGTGTACAAACCCCAAACCGCAACGGCCGTGTTGGTGTGCCCTATTACGGAGCTGACCAATCGCGAACTTAGAGGTTCTTGCATGCTCTCTTGCCTGATTGGGGCCGCGGCGAAGACACCTCGAGGCGTTCGGGTGGCATAATACCGCAAGCAGTCATGAAACATGACTCAAACCGCGAAAATGCTGCGGTCATGGCTCAGGTTTGCCATAAAATCGGGCCGCGCTGCGACATCGGCCCCAAGTCAGTGAAGGCAGGCATACCAGAACAATAACCACCTCACTTACCTAAAACGACCAAAACCGCACCATATCTGTCGCGCCCACCCTCAACGCCGCTGCTGCTTACAGCACGATCGACTTCGCATTGACTGCAACGCACGAGGCGGTCCCAAAGTAGGAGTTCGGTTCGCTGCTTTGTAATCTCCGCAGAGAAGCAATGGAGTTAAGGAATTCGGTCTGTGTGGCGCCGTTCGATGGGTCGTAAGTGGGAGCGGACGAATCATTGTTTGTGGCCACTGCGAGAGAATGGGAAGGCCTGTTCGCTTTCACCCATACTTCTCGCGCTTCTTCAACCTCATTGCCCTTATCCAACCCTATCTCTTTCTCGTAAGAGCAGTTTTAAAGCTCGATAGAACCGACCTGAATGTTCAAATTCGGTAAGAACACCCGGACTAATATGGACCGAGTGGTTCGATTGTATTTGGGTTGCAGCATGGTGGCGTAAATAGGCTTTCAACTGGCTACGATTCGGCTCGATCGGGTGTCCCGCCAGCTGCTGATGGCGTCCTGTCGCGCGAAAATGAACCTGCTCCCAAGTATTCCAACTGTGTCCGTGACGGTCCGTCTGACAATCTTTGCCCCTAAACCCAGTTCGGGCTCTGCGGGGACCAGAAGAGTGTAGATACGCGAGTACGTATCACATGTGGGACTTGGCGAGAGAAGTACGAATGCGCAGTCGCAGAAACAGCTTTGTCAAAGGACTTGATTTTGAGCATCACCACTGAACGAACCACATGAGATCTTGAGCGTACCTTCGCGGGACCAAAACACGCATAACCTGAGCCTATCGCGATCCGGAGACGGATAGACTCGGGACCACGAGGCAGAGGGGAAGGCCAAGGAGTCTGTATATGGGAATGCCGGCGGAGACAAGACGAACACCTGCCAGGCACAACCACTTTGGAGATCACACAGTGAAGATGAATGGGTTCAGTGCGAAGGCGCGAGCGATTCGTGGCCACGCGACGATTTGCTGCATCGAACCGTTTGTTTTCCAGAAGATTACGGTGTAACTCTCTCTGAGTTCGAATCTCAGCTTCAGTTCGTCGCTATCTGGTTCGTATGCAATACCGATGGGTCTGGAGTGGGCGAAAGCTGCCACAAGCTGAACAATTGCAATATTTATGACGACAGTGTTAACGTGAGACGTACTTGCTGTCACCCAGAGAGGCTGCGATGCTCTCCAAGCTTCTCTCAGGCTGAAACTCCGGTGCGATTTGATGCAAGCAATGTCGCAACGTCCACTATTGTCCCCGTCGCGCGGTGTAATTAGGATTCCGCGGGTTTGAACACACTTACGCCTGGTGTAATTGGGCTGGCTGTGTAAAGGAATGCATCAACGATGAAGGCCATATGCACGTTCAAGACGTCGTAGACAGCAGCCACGGATGGGATGCCAAACGGTTCGAGAAGAAAGTCATGCCGGGTTCGGGACGGTGGGAGCGAAAATGGAAGGTGCGTGACACAAGGTGACATATTCCCGATATAGTGCTGCGGTGCCTGAAAGAGATGATGTGGCGCAGGTCACGCGTGAGAACCCGCTTTAGGGCAGGAAGTCCCCACTGTGTTCCACGAGCAGAACGCCAGGGAAAGTATGTCCTTTGGAGGCAACTCTGTGGCCATTCATAGCACAAGAGCAAGCGGCGTGACTCGCCACAACAGGGAGGCGTTCCCAAAGGGGGAAGGGTGATGATGCGCTGGGCGATAAGATATGGCAGGAGGGCGGGATGTGCGGAGTTGGAAGATGGCGGTGATGGCCGGTGCAGGGCGTTCGGGACGGCTGATTTTGGGTATAAGACGAATCGGGGGCGGTGGCATTTCGACCTTTCTTGCCTCCTTTCCTCTTCGAGTCGTTTTCTCCCCTTTTCCGGCAGAGGCCCCTCCCCCCTTCCCTTTCAGTCTGCCTCCCCGACGCACCTCCCAATCCGTCGTCCACCCCTTCCTCGCCGTCGACAACGGCCTCCTGCCTTCGTCGCTCAACAATTAGCACATCGTACGCGTCGTCGAACGATATTAGCACGCCGTTCACGCCCGTCGTCAATTTTTAATTACATCGTAAGTCTCACCTTCCTCTCTCGTCTTCGCGCACCGCGCCCACAACCCGTTTTGGGATGTCTACCCATATACGCCTACACATTCTCGGCATCGCCACATCATCTACTTGCTCGTCGTTTCGAACATGACTGACTTGACTTTGTCCGTTAGAACAATTCGCAAGCATGCCGGACTCGACGTTGTCCAACAAACGCCAGCGCCTCGACCCGATCGACCCCACCGCGCCTCCGTCAGTAGAGGACGCGTTCATCCAAGACCAAGATGCTGCAGACAGTGCAGGAGACGATGATGATGACGAAGACAAGCCCAAGACGGACAAGAAGGCTGGTAGGAGAAAAATCAAGATCGAGTTCATCCAAGACAAGTCGAGACGTCACATAACGTTCTCGAAACGAAAGGCTGGTATCATGAAGAAGGTATGTCCTCATCCTTTCATTGTCGTTCCGTCCACTGACTGTATTGACTCCTTTGATCGCGTCGTATAGGCTTATGAGCTCTCCACTCTTACTGGTACACAGGTGTTGCTCCTCGTCGTGAGCGAGACCGGGCTCGTCTACACATTCACCACTGCCAAGCTGCAACCCCTTGTCACTCAGCCCGAGGGCAAGAATCTTATCCAAGCATGCTTGAACGCACCTCATGGTCAGCTTCCGTCCACCATGCCTGTCGGCACACCTCTTGGTCGCTCCTCTGCTATGCCACACTCCCCAGCGCAGCCCGCCCCACCGCCCAATGTTCCCGGCGGTCTCTCTATCGGCGGTAAGGAAGAAGATGGCAACGATGACGGAGATAACACCGCCGTCGGACCCTCGGCAGAGCCCGACGAGCGAGGTGGGCGCAAGCGTCGTCGCGCCGACTCTACTACCACGGCGCCCGCACGTCCTTCATCGGGTGCGGCTTCTTCCGGCGGACCACCTCCTCCTCCACCGCCACCTCCTGCATCCAACTCACCTACTGGTGCTTCCCAGCAGCCACCTCCTCCGCCGGCGCCTGCCTCTAACACCGCTACCTCGCCACACAGTCGTCAGCAGATGCCTCTCTCTGGCAGCCTGACGATCCCGCCACCTCCCCAGGGCCAGCAACTCCAGCCCCAGAGCCCAAGTTACCCTGCGTACGCCCCTACGGGTACTGCTGACCCAAGTGCTGGTATATACGCTGGCTATGGTGGACAGCCTCAGGGTGCGCCGCAGGGTAACCCGTACGGCTATGCGCAGGCTCCTGTTCCGACTGGACATGAGCAGCAGCAACAGGGTATGGCATGGGGTGCCCCGGGTGTCCAGCAGGGGAACCATTACCAGAGGCGGTGAGGACGTAGACGGAGTGCACCTACACGCAGTATGTTTGGAATGATAAAGGTTATGGTCCTCGGCTCGCTTGTTATGCCCTGTATTGTTATATCCTTCCTCTCTGTCTTCTTTCCTCGTCGTTTCTTCTTTCCCGCTTAGGCCAAGATATCCAGACTACACGCCCCGTTCAGCCCTCACCTCCGAATCTTGCAATAATGGCGAACGGATAGGCGTCCTGTCTGGCTATCACGATGGCAAGATATCCCTTAGGCATCAATAATTTCCCCCGTTTGTCGCATATACGTTTCTTGTTCCCGTTACGCGTTCGTTGTGTTATATTGCCTGAATGTTCTGCTTTCTGGCTGGTTGAATGGTGTTCGTGGTCTGATTTTCCTGTCGGAAGTCGATTTTATGAAGTAGATACGGTACATCGCCTGGTGGTGCTTGCCTCCTGTCTTATTACGAAAGAATGAACGAACGTGATGAATATATACCAAGAGTTCAATATTCTCGTTGATACTCGTGTTTCTTGCAGAGATGTCCAAGTTTGAACTCCAGCCAGATTCCACTGGCAGGTCCTGCACACCCTGGTCCTATGTTTAGCATTCAAGGGATAGGAGTCCTTATGTTCGCGAGGAAAATCCTCCGCGCCCATCATAACACGCTCACATTCGTCAAGTGGGTCTCCGTCGCTTGCCCCACCTCGTCCTCCAGATACCCTCGGAGCGCTCAGCGTTCAGTAACGTTCAATACCAAATAGGGGAACTTCACGTCGGCATCTCCGCCGCGGCACCCGAACTCGTCCTTCGTAAGTACGATCACCATCTCAGTCACCCCTTTCAACCGTCGACGTACGCTGCCAGACCATCTTGACTTCCATACATGAGATGTTCTACCACATGGTACCTCACAAGATTCTGGAATGAACAATGCTGCTACTATGACTCCTGTTTGAACTTTACTTTCAGTCGTTGGCCAAGCACTGTGACGGTCCCGGCGTAGAACACAACCAATACCACACTACCAATGAACAGGAGTTACTTTCAGAAGCTGCAGGCTGTGGCGATGCAAATCATAGCCAATATGGCGTAGTATAAATGTACTCTGTACGTACGGTGATAATTGACTTGTGCTTCTCCCGACTGTCTCCAACAGTTGCCAACATCGATAGCGATGCCACTGGATATTCCGTTCTCAGGGTATTACTGGTACTTGTGAGTCCCTCCTTTGCGTCAAGCGTATTGTACTGACAGCCCCCATATGCTAGATACGATGATAACTGCGCTACGTTATCATGCAGCGGTACGTACAAGTTGTTTGTCATATAAGCAGGTCATACACTGATATCACTGATATCATCTGGGACGGAACCTAGTGCTTTTTATTGCAGACTATCTTGATACTCTGCCAATGGAGGTCAACATGTTCTGGACTAGGAAAGCCCGACCCAGAGTATCTCTGCCTGCAGTCTTATTCTTCATAGGCAGATATTCAACTCTGTTTAGCCTGTGCATCGGGTTGTCTTCTATGGCCTTTGGCTTCGCTACGGATTCCTTGTGAGTGAAAGTTCTTCGCACACTTCTCGGTTCATTACTAACTGAACAGCCGCTGCATATAGCTGTATTCGTACGCAATATTTAACATCCGTAGTCCTGCAACTGAGTGTCGCATGCACAAGTGGTACGCCTTTTGACGTACCTGATTGCGCCTCACTGCATTGACTGATGGACTATCTCGATTTAATTCAGCATTACTCCTCATGAGAGCGTGGGCAATATGCCGTCGCAACCCTTGGATCCTCCTCTCGGGAACAACGCTCATACTAGCTCGACTCGGATATGGTTTATATGTGAGCAGACACCCATTTTTGCCACTACGATGTTGTCGCCCTGAACTTGCGTGAAATCTGATTTTAGGCGCACATGCTTCTGGTGTTTCCCGCCGCGTATGCCAGTGGACCGGTGTCAATATGTGAGTGGGCCCCTTGGACAGAAGCACACGCTATAAAGCTTCGAAGGTATGTATTTATATTCCGAAAAGATGATTTAATCTTCATCCTGATGATATCTCTTAGATGTCAGTGAACATACCTCTTCATTACATACCAATCAAACCCGCATCTCATGATATCACACCATTCTCTCATTCACCAGACGAGTTCACCGTACCCTTCTTGGCCTTGGTATTTGACACCTTAGTCCTTGCTGCAATTGTCACGCCAACTTTCCGACTCATCTTAGAGATGAGGAAGCTTCGGCAAGTTGGCTTCATCGAACGCATTGTGAGAGATGGTAAGTCTCATTTTGATGTACTTAGCAGGCCTGGCGTTGTAATATTCGATCTCACGTTCTCTCACAGGTGTGTTATACTACATGTAGGACCAGTGCCTGTCTTTCTCTTTCTCTGTTGATCAGCGACGTCTGCAGTGTGGTATTGATTCTTGATATCTGCATGACTAAAGGAAATGTGAGTCGTTCTTCGAGTCGTGAGGATCTTCAATGATCTAATAGATCTGTTCTCTAGTTCTCAGACTCCAAGAAGATCGTATGTGAAGGTTATGTATTTCACCTCCGTATCCCACCTGAACTGCCCTGGATTTTAGGTTGTCGACCCACTCTATACCTTCCAGTGGATCATCTCCCCTTTCTTCAACCCGTAAGTCATACGTGACTGCATTCAAGTCATACCGCTCTGTTTTCCGACTTTGACAGTACCTTCTCTATGAATGTTCACATTACTGACTGCATCATTTTAGCATCCCGAACATGCTCGCCAGCCGTATCGTTCTCAATGCTCACGCTTATTACCACGAATGCGGCCATTCAACGTCTATACAGAGCGGTGGTGAGGCCTCTCGTGAACTAGAATTCTCACGATTTGTGGGTGGTATTGGTGCACCCATGCGGTCCCGCCTCTACGGAGATGATCTCGAAGTTGAGACTGAAGGACCTGAAGTCGTCTCCGAAGCCAACGTTCTGGACGAATCGGATACTTCAGACATAGTAAGGAGAGATATGTCAATGGAATCTGGCCCAATATCGGTGAGTGATTTCAGATTCGTCATGGTCTTTGGAGACTGAGTCGAATCTTCTGCAGGATCACCAGAGCGTACCAGTTGCGGGTGGGGGTTTAAGACACGACCAGATGCATACCTCTCGATATGAAGTATGATAAACGTGGAAGATCTCTGACAGGACCGACATCGTTCCGTATCATTGCGGGCGGGCTTATACCTCTATCATACTTATACCCAGGTACACGGGTGGCGTGGCACCATGGCATCGACATAGCCTGTGCCTTCAATAACACTGTAATAGACTCCTCATTGATCACATCGACGCATGCTAATAATATACCTCGGACATAGTCTGTCCGGTAGTCCCAGATATCCTTCCGCGATACTCAATGTAAGCAAATTCAGTATCATACCGTTATGTACCTACTTGACTCGTCCAATGTTCACTGGCTCATACACAGTGACGCGGCCGCCTCAGAGTACTTACAATGTCAGGCTGTGGGCGGCTTCCAGGATCGTCTTTCGTTCTCAGAGCTCACTACATCTGCTATGCGTCAATTATTCTAATTGTACTTAAGTTCACTTTATCCATTGACTTTGTACCTTAGTAGACACCATGTGTAGGCAATTAAGGTCTCGAGTTGTTCGGTCGGGTTCAAGCCGTTGGCCAATCAGGTCACTGAGAGATGATCAACATTAGGGCGCCAAAGGTTGCATGATGATAAGCTGGCAGGTCGGATCGCCGCCGCCGCTCTTGCCTTGCTACCACGTCGATGAAAAATCCACAGGTGTTCGTAATACGCCCTCGACCTTTGTTCATAACTCATTGCTGATGCTGAATCACCGCTCTCTGGTAGCTTGGTCAGCATCGCGGTTGTGGTCCGTGGGCTGTCGTACTGGGATTCAGTGACCTTGAGACGGAAGTATATAAGACGAACATGGAAGTGAGAAACTTCAGCAACCACAACAACTTCATCTACTTCAGACATCACAAATAATCCCTACCATCCATCACTCTCACAGTCACCTACAATGTCTAAGACTTCTGTCCTCATCCTCGGCGCAACTGGTGCGTCTTTCACTTACCAACTAGTTTATTGTCCGAGTCGTCTAACAGACCATGGCATAATCTAGGTTACCTCGGCAGCACTGTTCTCAGTCAACTGCTTGCACACCCCAAGAAGGACACTTTCGAGATCACCGCCCTTGTCCGTTCTGAAGATAAGGCCAAAAAGCTCGAGACCTTTGGCGTGAAGACCGTTGTCGGCTCCATCAAGGACACCGCTCTCCTTGAGAGGTTGGCCGAGCAAGCACATGTTCTGTTCAACATCGTAAGCTATTTCTTGTATTTTTCATCGCATGAGCTCATAGGGCTTGTTCAGGCTGATGCGGACGACCTCGTTGCAACGAATGCGTTCCTTGCCGGATTTAAGGCAAGGCACGAGAAGACTGGTGACGTTCCTGTTCTAATTCATACCTCTGGAACGGGTCAGTGCATTTTATTCAGTAATTACCGAGGATATCAAGCTCACTGTTATATTCATGCTGATAGGTGTTTTCATGTTCGCTGCTCCGAACACGGGTCTATCCGTAACGGACAGAGTTTTCAGTGACGACGACCCGAAGGACATCGATGAGTCCACCCCAGACTCGGCACTGCACCGTCACGTCGATCTTGCTGTCATCAAGGCGGACGAAGAGGGTGAGTTGATAAGTCTCAACCATCTCGTGTAACACTGTATTTATAGTATTGCACCAGGTTATGTGAAGACTCACATCATCCTCCCGAGTACGGTCTGGGGCGTTGCCTCCAACCCACTTGTTGATGCAGGAATTGCCAACCGATTCTCCATTCAAGTGCCAGCGTTGATCAAAGCTGCACTTGGTCGTAGCCAAGCTGGCGTAGTTGGCAAGGGTCAGGCAATATGGACCGCCGTCAGTCTCAAGGAACGTACGTTATTGCGGCTATTCGTTCTATCAAACATAAACTGATCGAAATATCTCAAATTAGAGGCTGAATTCTATGTGAAGCTGTTTGACGCCATCCTCGCCAGCCCCTCCACCGTCGGCCACGGTCACAACGGCTACTACTTTGGCGAGAATGGCGAATTCTCGTGGTACGATCTCGCCAAGGCAATCGGAAAGGCTCTCGTCAAGCGTGGTATCAGCACCTCTGATGAACCTACGACGTTCGAGAAGGAGGAGCTGTCAAAGTACTTCTGGACGGAAGAGATTTCCGGCATTTGGGGCTCGAATGCTCGTGTCAGGTCTCCGCACGCTCGTTCTCTTGGATGGGAGCCCAAGCTTACCATAGAGGACTTCCTCGCCAGCATAGACTCTGAAGTTGAGGCGATCATTCAGTCACAAAAGGCGTAGGGAGGAGAGCTGGGATACATAGACGAACTCATACCATAGAACTAATATACTCTCTGTGTTTGAAATTAATATGTAATGCACTGTATCATGTTACCGCATTGTCACTCACATCACATTTAAATCTTGTATCTTTCATTGATTGCTTTAGAGCTGTATTTCATGACGCGAGGAGGTTTGCTTGGTAATGTGGGTCAGTGTAGAGAAAGTATAAGACAGCGTCATGGGCGCGTGCATGCACGTGCATACAGGTACCACTATTGTGCCTCCCAGCCATTGTAGCGTGCGTAAGTAAACCTGAGCTGCATTGGGCTAGCAAAACTAGAGGATGAATTTCTGGATGTTCACTACCAAGTGTCCGGGGGCCGGTCAAGAATTCGGAAAATGAGCGTCTGTGGCTACGAGCAGGCTCACGCTTGCACTTTCTTTACCACCACCTTCGCAAGATGCTGGCCTCCATCATAGCAAAGCCGAGGCTCGGGCTCAGTCTCAACTTTGCACGCTATGCGTCACGTCTTCCCCAGCGACCGCCAGCAAGGGCGCCCGACCCGCTAGTGAACAACCCGCATGCCACATACGAAGAGCTCCCTGGTGACTTGACATTCATTCATCGTCCACCACCGACTGCACCAACACCAGAATCGTACACTACCAGGCCTGCATCTCCCTTGCTTAAACCTCCCACGGCGACGTCATCAAACATCCCTCTTCCCCCGGTCCTTTTCCCTGACACCCGAGTAGAACCGGAGAGGATGTCACAAGAGGACATTAGGAAGATGAAGGACCTGCGGAAGGCGGATCCAGATAATTGGACGGTGTCGAAGCTTGCTAGGGAGTTCAAGTGCACGACCCAGTTTGTGAGGTTGATGGCTCCGCTGAACCCGTCAGCGAGGAAGAAGAAGCAGGCTGCGAGGGATGCTATGCATGCAGAGCAGCGCGCGAAGTGGGGTGAAAGGAAGTCGCTCGTGCGTGAGATACGCCAGAAGAGACGAGAGCTGTGGTAGTGGGCGGTATAGGTACGTACTACTTATCATACCATTGAATTTTCCTAATTGTTGCATACAGTCTTCGGGGTGCGATTCGTGGTAAAAGTCACATATTATAATACGCACGATAATACAACTGGGGTTTTGGGTTATCATGCATCAGTACCTTCCCCAATGTCCAACATCTCCAATACATCCTTTCCGCTTGCTTCTGGCTTCCACCGACCAATCCCGAAACGATGATTTACGTTAGGAAGCTTGGGCAAACACGCAACACTACCACAGCCACCCGTCTTCTCCATCGGTAATAAGTAGAAGACTTCCTTCACCCGAGAGTGCAGGAGAGCCATTGAGCACATTATGCAAGGTTCATGCGAAAGGAATAGCGTTAGGTCCGTGAGGAGATAGTGTGCGCCGTTTCGAACATTTGCATCCTCTGTTTCTGCCGCTGTGCTCTCCAAAGACGGTTGTGACATCTTGGAACGTCGGTCCGCGACTAATCTCACTACATTGAGGACAGCATGGCGAAGAGGATGGTTTGCTGATATTCTTGTGTCGTGCGCCGTTATTGGTTCTATGACTTGCGTCGCTTGTTGGCTGTCTTCATCAAACGGAGGGGGAACATAGGCGACTACGGGTAGCTGTATCGGCGTAAGTAAAGTCTTTATAACATAAAGAACGAATAACATTACCTCTCCTTTGGCTTTGGCGGCATTGGCTTCTTTTATAACTGCCTGCATGGTTTGCCATGCCCAACGTACCTTGGCTCTCGGCCACGGCTCAGCTTCGAATTTCTTGCGAGGAGCGTAGACGGTAGGCCAGAACGTCGTTTTATGTTGTAGAGCTAGTTGAGTCAAAGCGGCACTGCGAGGAACCTGGAGGATGTATGGACTGGCCAAGTCAAACTCTACTGGCGTTTGCGGGGCGGTGGGAGTGAGGGAGACGGTGGAGAGCAACATCGTGCTAGTGGGACCCGTTTTTCGTATTCGTTTGAGGTGCGTTAACGTTGGTGTATCGTATCCCACCTGTTTTAGCCATCTGCATCGAATCTACGTCAACAGGATGCGTTGTGAAGTTTACTATACTCACTTTAGCAAGGAGGCTGTATGTCTTGGGTCAGAGATATCGACAACCCACGCAGGTTCTGTAGGTAGAGAAAAATAAGTGTTTGTGGCTTGAATGATGGTCTGAAATAATTACCCGTCTGGACAGCACTTAGCTCATCCTCTGCCTCGTCATCTATGAGCTTCAGGCGAGTAAAGGGAAGCTCGTCTTCGGGTATTAGCTCATCGGGATCCCCCTCTAGAAAAGACGGTTCGCTTATATCTAGTTCTTCTTCCTCGTTCTGTAGCTGTGAGAGACCACCCCATTCATCATCCGGAGTATCTTCTACAGTCACTCCATCTTGGCTATCGGCGGGCATGAACCACAGGGAATGACCGTAGAAGATGCACAATTCTTCGTCGGGAGCAATGGTCCGCGTCGTTGTATATCTAATCGACTCTGTTTCTGGCTCTAGTCTATACGAGACATTTGGGCTGTTGGAGTGGTTAAACAGCGATCCTACATATGGAGGCGCTTCAGTAACTCGGACAGAAGGATATATATACTGTACAAACCAAGCCCAAGTGCAAGTGCCATACGACCGTCCCTCCATTTGAAGGTGTAGTGGTCCAAGAGTGTATGTCGGCCATGTTCCTCATATTCAGCGGAACCGAAGAGGAGAACTGGGCTGATTTCGATATCAGTGTGGGCGGGTATTTCACTGGTGGCTGTAAAATATCAGAGGCTGGTCAATGACCATGACAAGAGATATAGCTACCAAATACTCCGCGTCCTTTTCCTTCAACATGCTGTATGTAGCATCCTGAACGATTTAGGACGTTACGTGGTTTAGGTGCGTTTCGAGTTCGTTGGGCTGTTGTACAGTTCTAGAGCGTAAGAGGGCGGACAAAATATCGCAAGTAAAAAACATACATACGACAGTCTCTATGTGTCTTATACCATCCATTGTTCAACTTTCACTGTCGATGGAGAAGCAAACTTGTGCTAATAACGAAATCTATCCTGCCTGCAATCTCGAAATGAGGGGTGTCAGAGGGAGCTGGGCGCTTGCACAATATTTGGACCGACGTGACCCCGAATACCTCATAGTTTGTCAGGGCGTCGCACTCGAGTCGCAACTTTACCCAAGACTCTCAAGTCCGCGTCGAGCACGACAACGACGATGAGCTACCCACCTGGAATGCCACCTCCGCCGCCCGGTATGCCTATGTCGCTGCCACCAGGCATGCCACCGCCGCCACCTGGCATGCCTCTGCCTGGTCCTGGCCAAGCTTCAAGTTCGCGAATGCCACCGGAGGTGCTGGCACAAAAATCCCAGAAATGGGTGCAGATGCAAAAGAAGCGTTACGGCGAGAAGCGCAAAGGAGGTTTTGTGGACATGGGGAAGCAGGTGCGTACTCGGAAACGTGTCGTTTTGTGGATAGGAAGGCTGCTGATTTGGCGTATGGTGTAGGATCTGCCTCCTGAGCACGTCCGTAAAATCATCAAAGACCACGGTGATATGTCCAACCGCAAGTTCCGAAACGACAAGCGAGTTCATCTCGGCGCGTTGAAGTACGTTCCTCACGCGGTCATGAAGCTGTTGGAGAATATTCCTTACCCATGGGAGCAAGTACGCGAAGTGCCCGTGCTCTACCACATTACTGGCGCTATCACCTTCGTCAACGAGATTCCTCGCGTCATTGAACCCGTGTACCATGCGCAATGGAGTACAATGTGGCTCGCCATGCGAAGAGAGAAGCGTGATCGTCGACACTTCAAGCGTATGCGGTTCCCACCATTCGATGACGAGGAGCCACCGCTCGACTATGGCGACAACGTTCTCGATGTCGAACCCTTGGAGGCGATTCAGCTCGAGCTGGATGAGGAGGAGGATGCAGCCATCCTCGACTGGTTCTACGACGCTAAGCCTCTCGTCGACGACAAGACTGCTGTCAACGGTTCTTCCTACAAGTACTGGTCGCTGACTCTGCCAGTCATGGCCAACCTTTACCGACTCGGTCGCACCCTTCTGTCAGATCATACAGACGCCAACTCTAGTTACCTGTTTGATAAGAAGGCCTTCTTCACCGCGAAGGCTTTAAACATGGCCATTCCTGGTGGTCCGAAGTTCGAGCCTCTCTACCGCGATATGGACACTTTTGACGAGGACTGGAACGAATTTAACGACATCAACAAGATCATCATTCGTCAGCAGATCCGCACAGAGTATAAGGTCGCCTTCCCCCATCTCTACAACTCTCTCCCTCGCTCTGTGCAAATCTCTCCTTACCACACTCCCAAGAACGTCTACATCCGTACCGACGATCCCGACCTTCCTGCGTTCTACTTCGACCCCCTCATCAACCCTATCTCGCTTCGTGGCTACACACCCAAGAACGCTCCTCTCGTGTCCCACGAGGATTCGATTTTCGGACCCAACGGTGCAGACGACGATGAATTCGAGTTGCCGGAGGAGGTCGAACCGTTTTTGGAGGACAAGCCGCTTGAGACTGACCTGACCGCGGACGCCATTGGCCTCTGGTGGGCTCCAGAGCCTTACAGTCGTCGTTCGGGTCGTATGCGTCGTGCTCAGGACATCCCCTTGGTCAAGAACTGGTACCTCGAGCACTGCCCTCCTGGCCAGCCTGTCAAGGTTCGAGTGTCGTATCAGAAGTTGCTCAAGTGCTTCGTCTTGAACGAGTTGAAGTCGAGGCCTGAGAGGGCTATGACGAAGAAGAACCTGTTCCGTCAACTCAAGGCGACGAAGTTCTTCCAGACGACGAAGCTGGACTGGGTTGAGGCTGGGTTGCAAGTGTGCAGGCAGGGTTACAACATGCTCAACCTGCTTATCCACCGCAAGGTCAGTTTGCAGATCGCCTTTGATGTTGACGGTGTACTAACGACACTCATGTTAACAGAACTTGAACTACCTTCATTTGGACTACAACATGAACTTGAAGCCGGTCAAGACCCTCACGACGAAGGAGCGTAAGAAGTCTCGATTCGGAAACGCCTTCCACTTGTGCCGTGAAATCCTTCGTTTGACGAAGCTCGTCGTCGACGCCCACGTTCAGTATCGTCTCGGAAACGTCGACGCGTTCCAGCTGGCCGATGCCCTCCAGTACATCTTCGCGCATATCGGTGCTCTCACTGGTATGTACAGGTACAAGTACAAGGCACGTGTCACTGCACCGTTCGGTTGTTCTCAATGCTGACTTCCTGGGATAGCTCATGAGGCAAGTACGTATGACGAAGGATTTGAAGCATCTTATCTACTATCGCTTCAACACTGGACCTGTTGGTAAGGGCCCTGGATGTGGCTTCTGGGCTCCAGGCTGGCGAGTGTGGCTGTTCTTCATGCGCGGTATCGTTCCTCTTCTCGAAAGATGGTGGGTACCGACTATCAACTCTCCTGCATGCCGTATCACTCACATTTGTCCCCTAGGCTCGGCAACCTTCTCGCTCGTCAATTCGAGGGTAGAAATAGCAAGGGTGTAGCGAAGACCGTCACGAAGCAGCGTGTTGAGTCGCACTACGACTTGGAGCTGCGTGCTGCTGTCATGCATGATATTCTCGACATGATGCCTGAGTCCATCAAGCAGAACAAGGCGAAGACTATCTTGCAGCACTTGTCTGAGGCCTGGCGTTGCTGGAAGGCTAACAGTACGTATGCAGAATATTATTCTCAATCTAGTTGCTGA
This sequence comes from Irpex sp. M6601, assembly GCA_037039805.1. Classification (NCBI taxonomy): domain Eukaryota; kingdom Fungi; phylum Basidiomycota; class Agaricomycetes; order Polyporales; family Irpicaceae; genus Irpex; species Irpex sp. M6601. Next base: position 41,520 of record JAXQGN010000039.1, on the reverse strand, counting down.
CGCTCTTTTCAGTTCCCTGGAAGGTCCCTGGTATGCCTACCGCGATTGAGAACATCATTCTTCGGTACATCAAGAGCAAGGCTGACTGGTGGTGCTCGTAAGTGCTCAGTAACTCCTGGCGTGGTTGCATTGCTGACCTCGGGGCTATAGTGTTGCCCACTACAACCGTGAGCGTATCCGCCGTGGCGCCACTGTCGACAAGGCTGTCGTCAAGAAGAACCTTGGTCGTCTCACTCGTGAGTATCTATCCCTTCTGCGCTCGGATATGTAAAATTCTAACGTGCTGCTCCTCTAGGTCTGTACCTGAAGGCCGAGCAGGAGCGCCAGCACGGTTATCTCAAGGATGGTCCTTACATCAGTGCTGAAGAGGCTGTCGCCATCTACACCGCTACTGTGCATTGGTTGGAAAGTCGCAAGTTCTCGCCCATCCCGTTCCCGCCGCTTAACTACAAGCACGACACGAAGCTGCTCGTACTCGCTCTGGAGAAGCTGAAAGAGGCTTACTCAGTAAAAGGTCGTCTCAACCAGTCGCAGCGAGAGGAACTCGCTCTCATCGAGCAGGCTTACGACAACCCTCACGAGTGTCTGTCTCGTATCAAGCGATTGCTCTTGACGCAGCGTGCCTTCAAGGAATCAGGTATCGAGTTCTTCGACACCTACGATAAGCTCATTCCTTGTTACGACATCGAGCCTGTGGAGAAGATCACCGATGCTTACCTCGACCAGTTCCTGTTCTTCGAAGCCGACAAGCGTGGTCTATTCCCGGCGTGGATCAAGCCTGCTGACACCGAGCCACCGCCGCTTCTCGTCTACAAGTGGTGCCAGGGTATCAACAACTTGAACGACATCTGGGAGACCAGTGAAGGCGAATGCAATGTACTCATGGAGACTGTCCTGTCCAAGGTGTACGAGAAGATCGATCTCACGCTCCTCAACCGTCTCCTGCGTCTCATTCTTGACCACAATCTTGCGGACTACATTACTGCGAAGAACAATACCGTGCTCACATACAAGGACATGGCTCACACGAACGCCTACGGTCTCATTCGTGGCCTCCAGTTCTCGGCTTTCGTCTTCCAGTACTACGGTCTCGTTCTCGATCTGCTCATCCTAGGCTTGTCACGAGCTAGCGAGATGGCGGGACCTCCGCAGATGCCGAACAACTTCTTGCAATACCGGGACTCGGAAACCGAGACTCGTCACCCTATCCGACTCTACTCTCGTTACGTCGATCGTATTCACATTCTCTTCCGCTTCACTGCGGAGGAGTCTCGGGACCTCATCCAACGCTACCTCAGTGCGAACCCCGATCCAACTAACAACAATGTCATCGGCTATAACAACAAGCGATGCTGGCCGCGAGATTGTCGTATGCGACTCATCAAGCATGACGTCAACCTCGGTCGCGCTGTGTTCTGGAACGTCAAGCAGAGTCTTCCTCGCTCGCTCACGACCATCGAGTGGGAAGACACTTTCGTCAGTGTGTATTCGAAGGAGAACCCTCAGCTGCTATTCTCCATGTGTGGCTTCGAAGTTCGCATCCTACCCAAGATTCGAACCACTAGCGGAGAGCAGTTCTCGCTCAAGGATGCCGTATGGAACCTCACCAACGAGCAGACGAAGGAGCGGACGGCCCAGGCGTTCTTGCGAGTATCGGACGAGGGCGTTCAGCAGTTCAACAACCGTATTCGTCAGATCCTCATGAGTTCAGGTTCGACGACGTTCTCCAAGATCGTGAACAAGTGGAACACGGCGCTCATCGGGCTGATGACTTACTACCGTGAAGCGGTCATCCACACGAACGAGTTGCTTGACGCTCTGGTCAAGGCTGAGAACAAGATCCAGACTCGTGTCAAGATCGGTCTCAACAGTAAGATGCCGTCTCGTTTCCCTCCTGTTGTGTTCTACACTCCCAAGGTATGTTCGCAATGCTGTTTGCCACACCAGTATATTGACTGTGTAAATAGGAATTGGGTGGTCTCGGCATGTTGTCCATGGGTCACGTTCTCATCCCTCAAAGTGATCTTCGTTGGTCAAAGCAAACGGACGTTGGCGTCACTCACTTCCGAGCGGGTATGTCGCATGAAGAAGACCAGCTCATTCCTAACCTGTATCGCTACCTGCAACCATGGGAGGCTGAGTTCTTGGATTCCGCACGTGTCTGGTCGGAGTACTCGATGAAGCGGAAGGAGGCCAATGCTCAAAACCGTCGGCTGACTCTCGAGGATCTCGAGGACAGCTGGGATCGTGGTATTCCTCGTATCAACACCTTGTTCCAGAAGGATCGTCACACGTGAGCAAAGTTATCTTCTTTTTCGTCGTCGAAGCTAATAAAGTTTTGTCAGGCTTGCTTATGATCGCGGTTGGCGTGTGCGCACTGATTGGAAGCAGTATCAGCTGTTGAAGCAGTACGTTCATTGTTGCTAGTTCAAAGTCAAACAAAGTCTAACTGATGTCCGTATAGCAATCCATTCTGGTGGACGTCACAACGTCATGATGGTAAACTTTGGCAGCTCAACAACTATCGTGTCGATGTCATCGCTGCGCTCGGAGGTGTAGAGGGTATTCTTGAGCACACGCTTTTCAAGGGCACATACTTCCCGACCTGGGAAGGTCAGTATTTCCAGCCCCATAGTTGTTTGCTGTCGCTAACGTCCTAGCAGGTCTTTTCTGGGAGAAGGCGTCCGGTTTCGAGGAGTCTATGAGGTACAAGAAGTTGACGAACGCCCAGCGTTCCGGTCTAAACCAGATTCCTAATCGTCGATTCACGCTTTGGTGGAGCCCTACGATCAATCGTGCCAACGTGTACGTTGGTTTCCAGGTCCAACTTGATTTGACGGGTATTTTCATGTGAGTGAGCATCATCAATGGTTCGCACACTGTGCTCACTACAATTTAGGCACGGCAAGATCCCTACCTTGAAGATCAGTTTGATTCAGATCTTCCGTGCTCACTTGTGGCAGAAGAGTAAGTCCTCTACAGCTACCTACTATATTGTTGGCTGATATACGTGTTCTAGTTCACGAGAGTGTTGTCATGGATCTTGTAAGTCGTTCCGACTGTTTTCTTAGTCACAGCGCTAACGAGCATTATCTCACAGTGCCAAGTCTTTGATCAAGAACTTGAACCTCTCCAGATCGAGACCGTGCAGAAGGAGACGATTCACCCGCGTAAGAGTTACAAGATGAACTCTTCTTGTGCCGATATCCTTCTGTTCTCCGCCTATAAGTGGAACATTGCCAGGCCGTCGCTTGTTACCGATGTACGTACACAGCATTATTCCGAGAACATACCTGACCTCCCTTTCTGTAGAGCAAAGACGTTCTTGATGGCACTACCAGCAACAAGTTCTGGATCGATGTTCAACTTCGTTGGGGTGACTTCGATACGCACGACATCGAGCGATACACTCGTGCGAAGTTCTTGGACTATGTAAGTATGGTCGATCTTGTGTCCCGGCTTGCGCTCATGTCATCCTCTTCAGATCTCGGACAACATGAGTATCTATCCCTCGCCCACTGGTGTCATGATTGGCATGGACCTTGCGTACAACCTTTGGTCGGCCTACGGTAATTGGTTCCCTGGTCTTAAGCCTCTAATCCAGCAAGCAATGGCGAAGATCATGAAGGCGAATCCTGCATGTCACGTCTTGCGTGAGCGTATTCGAAAGGGCTTGCAGTTGTACTCTTCGGAGCCGACTGAGCCGTACTTGAACAGTCAGGTAAGTCAAATTTTGTTTACGAAGCAGACAGTTGCTTATCGTGTTTGTCTTCTAGAATTACTCCGAGCTCTTCTCGAATCAAATCATCTGTAAGCATAGCTTGATATGGGCTTGAATAGTTTGCTGATGATTCTCATACAGGGTTCGTCGATGACACAAACGTCTACCGGGTTACGATGTAAGCAGTTTCCCTTGGTCGTATTATAAGCGTGTCTTACACATTGCCTATAGCCACAAGACGTTCGAGGGTAACTTGACCACCAAGCCTATCAGTAAGTGCATTAGTCACTGGGATACAGGTCTATCGTCTAATTTTCGTCTTTCAGACGGTGCTATCTTCATTTTCAACCCGCGTTCTGGACAACTGTTTTTGAAGATCATCCACACGAGTGTCTGGGCTGGTCAGAAGCGTCTCGGTCAGTTGGCCAAATGGAAGACTGCCGAAGAAGTAGCTGCCCTCGTTCGTTCACTGCCCGTCGAAGAACAGCCGAAACAGGTCATCGTCACGCGCAAGGGCATGTTAGGTATGCACTCGTTTTAGTGGCTAATTACTCGGACACTCACTGTTTGCCGTATAGACCCTCTCGAAGTGCATTTGCTTGATTTCCCCAACATCGTCATCAAGGGTAGCGAGCTGCAGCTTCCATTCCAAGCATGCATGAAGATGGAGAAGTTTGGTGACTTGATCCTGGTTAGTTAATAACCTTGTTTGTCGGAGCAGACACTGACCGATCTTCATTAGCGTGCTACGCAACCGCAGATGGTTCTCTTCAACCTTTACGGTGCGTGAGCCCCTTCTCAACTATAGAATCGCGATGCTGATCAGTATATCCGACTGTAGATGACTGGCTCAAGTCTATCTCAAGTTACACCGCCTTCTCTCGATTGATCTTGTTGTTGCGTGGTCTTCATGTCAACAACGAGAAGGCCAAGATCATTCTGCGCCCTGACAAGAACACCATTACCGAGCCTCACTTCGTTTGGCCTTCGCTGAGTGATGAGGATTGGATCAAGGTGGAAGTGGCGTTGAAGGACCTCATCTTGGCTGTACGTTGTTCGCAGACCCTACTATGTCGCAGCAACTAATCTTTGCACTGTACAGGACTTCGGAAAGCGTAACAGCGTCAACATTGCTTCCTTGACAGCCAGTGAAATTCGGGACATCATCTTGGGCCAGGAAATTGTGGCACCTTCGGTTCAGCGACAGCAGATGGCCGAGTTGGAGAAGAACAACGAGGGGCAAGGTCAGGTTACCGCGGTACAGACGTGAGTAGTTGTTGCCAAGGTATTCGTGTCCTGTAACTCACTCTCTCGATCCAGGCAAACAACTAACATCCACGGTGACACGATCCAAACGGTGACGAGTGAGTGCATAAATGTAGCTCATTCGTGTACTCTCTCTGACTCTTTATTCTTTAGCCACGAACTACGAGCAACAGGTGTTCAGCAGCAAGTCCGACTGGCGTGTACGGGCCATCTCGGCTACCCACCTTCCTCTTCGTCTCCAGCACATCTACGTTTCGAATGACGATGTCAGAGACGATGCATCGTCCTACACATATGTCCTTCCGAAGAACTTGTTGCGTCATTTCGTCACGGCTGCCGATCTTCGTACCCAAGTCGCCGCGTTCCTGTATGGTGTGTCACCTCCTGACAACAAGCAAGTCAAGGAGATCAAGGTACGTTGTTCGCCTAGTAGTCTTATCGAGTACATTTTAACTGTTCATTCAGGCTATTGCATGGGCTCCTCAACGAGGAAACAACAACAGTGTCGAGTTGCCTGCGCAGCTTCCCCGTGATGATTTCTTGTTGAAGGACCTCGAACCCTTGGGGTGGATCAAGACTCAGGCTCTCGAGCTCAACCATCTTTCGCCGACGGACGTGACCACTCATGGCAAGCTGATGGCGGATCATCCTGAATGGGGCCCGTCGTCTATTTGCCTTACTGCTGCATTCACGCCGGGTTCCGTCTCGCTCTCCGCCCACTCTTTGACTGTGCCTGGGTTCGAGTGGGGACGAAAGAACAGCGACACTTCGCCCAATCCTGCTGTGAGTTGGCTATCATTCTCTAATACTCTTTACCTACTGAACTTGTGTGCAGGGCTTCAACCCGAACATGTCTGAGCGCGTACAACTGTTGTTGTCAGACCGTATCCTTGGTATGACGCTTGTACCAGAGGGTCGCGTTTGGAACTACGGCATTGGCCTGACACAGTTGTGGTCACCAAACCTCAACTACTCCATGACGCTTGACACACCCCTCTTGTTCTGGGCTGAGGAGCACCGGCCGGCCGCCTTCTTATCAGTAAGTCCATGTGGCATCTCGTACCCCTGTATATGCTAACTCTTCGTGCTCGTAGTTCGCCAACCTCGAGGTGGGGGATGACAGTGCCGACGTTGAGAACAGCTTTGCATGATCGTATCGTACACGTATCCTTTCGGACTCCATGTTGTCGCAGTGCTCTGAGTGTATGGTTTATATAATTTGTATTGTAATATGATGATCCAAGAATCCAAGAGATTGTAATAAATGCGCAGAAGTACATGTGCATGAGTGGTCGTAGTGAACTGTGCGTGACAGGACTATATATGAGGAAGGTAGAATACAAGCTTTGAGCAGTAACCAGCAAGCACCAAAACGACGAACGAAAGGACAAGAAACATAAATGAAAAGGTCGCAAGAATGTTATATGCGAACGTCTACCAGAGAAACAGCTGAATGGTCTGAAGATCTGACTGCAGGAGGAGACAAAGGGGGGAAAGCGTCGAGCTCCGGAGGCGGCGCCAACACAGGACTATCCGCCTTGAATTCGCGTGAAGACTCGCTAGTACCAGAATCAGTGGACGCCGAAGGGCCGATCGCGTCTTGAAGTTTCTCCTTATCCGGGGTGGCAACCTGACGCGACCCCCGACGCGGAGGCGGAGAGAGACCCTGGGGAGCCGCATCAAGCAAGAAGTCGTTATCCGGAGTCTGGGGAGACATGCGAAGGAAACTGGCGTTATTCTGCAAAGTTGTGATAGGCCCAGGAATGATAGGTGACTCAGGAATCGAAATGGGACCGATGCCGGTATACTGGTCGGCAAAGTCGTCTATAGCAGGTCTTGAATTTGAAGGAGCGGTGGAAGGAGGGGAACTCAATATACGTAGACGGCGGCCGATGATGGATGCGGAGCGGGAGGGGGAGGATCCGTTGGCGGTGTGAGGACGTGGAGGGGGCGGTAAAGGAGAAGTGGGAGGTAGGGTTGGTGCTTGAGCTCGGACAGCGCTGGTGGGCATACATTCGGTGGGCACTAATGGACTGCTAGCGTTGCCTGAACTGGAGCTACGTCGGTGGTTGTAGACAGGATGATGGTAGCCGGGCTCGTCGGGTCTAGGAGGCAAGGCGGATGCAGGAGGCTGGGTAGGCGGAGAAGTAGAGAGCCGCTTGTTACCTCTCAAAGTGAGTGATTCCCGCAAAGTTCTCGGAGCAGAATGAGGTTGAGCGGAAGCCATCGCAGGTCCAGCATGGCCGTTTTCGGATGGCGTAGGAGGCAGCGCGGAGTTCGGTGCAGGTCGTTGCGGTGGCGGAAGCGAAGCGCGCTTTGCAGACTTCGGTCTCACTGTAGCAAATACGGCCTTATTAGCTGAAGCTGGATATGAGTGCTGCGTACTGGCGGTACTGGAAGTCTGTACAGACACAGCGGACGCGCGTTTCGAAGAGAACGGACGCGTGTGCAGTTCCGATACCCAACTGTGTCCAGACCCGACAGACGAAGAGCGACTGAGCGAGACATCCTCCGACGCATATGGATGGCGAATCGGCGGCGTCAGTCTGTCTTGCATGAGAGGAGAGGACGGGGGCGATGACATTGACGGGTAGGGTGGGCTCATGCGATGAGGAACGCTGCTCCTCCGTGACCACCGACGAGACCTCGCTTCTTCCGGAGACGACGGTGTCTGGTCTCCTGAGCCGTAGGTTGACACGGAAGACCAGGATGCACGAGTTACGCGGCGCTTTCCGTTTCCGTTCGCGTTGTTCATCCCAGGAGACGTTGGAGTGGTAGGCAGCGGTGGCGTTAGCAAGTTAGAGCTCTTGACACCCATGCTGACACCCAGACTCTCCGCCGTACTCGTATTTGTATGCGAGTAAGTATAGGTCGGCGTCGAGGGCGATGAATCCGTTGGACTTGACACCGACACCGACAAAGTAGTACTATTGACTGTGCCCGCTCGCTTTCTCGGAGGCGGAGGCTGCAGCGCGATAGAGGTGATACCATCCGAGCTAACCCTGACAGGGACACTATGCCTCTCCCTCCCCTCACGAGGCCGCCCAAACCCAAGACTACTAGGCGACGCCTTCTTTATCGACGGTAAATCCGCAGTAACCTCGTTCTCCAGCAGCTGGCGATCTGGATCCGGTAGGATCTTACGTTCCAAGAAGACCTCCTGGGGGATGATGGGTGAACCGGCGCGGGGAGTTGAGAGAGTGGGTGTATTGGGCGAGGCGAGGCTGTCGTTGATGTAGCTATTCGAGCGGTTCATACCCATGAGGCTCGCGCCTGCATGTCCGAAGGAGTCTTCCGGACGTTCTTCGCCCTCGACCGTGGGTGCTGTGACAGAAGAAGTCGTTGGAGACCTCGGTCGACCGCCACCAATGGTGAAGAGACTCTTCAACGCCGTTGTAGCACGCGGGATGGGGCTACTGGAACCGTTGGCCAGCGAAGTCGCCGCGGTGGAACCTGTCTCCCAGCTTGTCATCGACGAGGCCGCGGCGGACGGTGCCCTGGACCATTGCGCTATAGGTGAGGCATGCCCACTATCGCCAGTGAACGTCGAGTTCGTCGGACTAGTCGCGCCCTGGCTTCGGACGGTGGCGTTACCGTTCATGTTGTGGTAATCAACATGTGGAGCAGTCGGACTCGGGAAAAGCCCTTGCGCGCGCATCGAGAGCACGACGTCTAGGTCTCCTCGGGGTTCCATGCCATTAACAGCGGTTGGCATGCCCAAACCTGCCCGTATAGACCTATTGAAATTGTCAGCAATCATTCTCTCTCGTGGGGGAGCATAGCATATACTCACCGTTGGTTGAGCACAGCGCCCTTAATCGCCCCTATCCACTCCTGCGCCTCCTCAGGATCCGTAATCTGCACAACCCACATCGTCCTCCCCTCCACACTCTGTCCATTCGACGACGTCGAAGCGTTCTCAAAGTTCGTCAACACACGTCCCTCCGTACTGGGTTCCTCCACCGACCCCATACTCGAACTCGACGTCCGCGAGCTAGCAGTCGGTGCATTCACACTTGTCGCCGTACCCGAAGTAGACGGCCGTCTAACAGTCGAAGTCGAAGGCTTCTTCTTCAACGAACCCCCCACTTTGATAACTCCCTTCCGTCCGCCGACTTCTCCCTCGGCAACATACACCACGCTCTCCTCATTAATCTCCAGCCGCTCAATCTCCTTCTCCTCCTTCCCATCCGTCTTGAACAGATGCAAATAGGACGGAACCGGCGTCGTCGCGCTCGTCGAGTCTGAACTCAGCGGCGAGCGGAACATCGCTTTCTGGGAGGACGGCGAGATGGGAGGGGACGTGAATACTAGATAGCGGTTCTTCCACTGCTTGGTTAGTGTAAACATTAGCAACGAGGGTGCGGGATAGTAGCGAGGTAGGGTGGCTGAGAGTTGTGTGAACGGCGTGAGCGCGGCTGGCGTGCTCGGGAATGGCGGGATTTCGGGAAGGGGACCGGAGGTGTCATCGGGGTAGCTCTTGGACGAGTTGAATGTGTTGATGCGGAGGGTGGGGGCGACGGAGGAAGGGGGTGTGGAGAAGGATTTAGGCGTCAGTGGGTGCGTGGATACCGAAGAGTGCTGTTGCGAGGAGAAAGTGGAAAGCGGGGTTGATGACCGGGCGGGTAGGGAGGCGAGTGTATGCGGCGGGATGTACGAGCTAGAGCGCGTTCGGGAGTGCGTAGGTGCTGGAGGTAACCCTGGCAGCGAAGTTGCAGTTGGCGTTACGGAGTCGTCTCCCCAGCCGCGGTACTCGCCATTTCCAGCGTCCTCCTCCTCGCCGGGCTCCTCGATGTCCAACAGTCCTGAGCGCTGACGAGAGTTCATACTGGACGCGTCGCCCTCTTTATCGTTGATCCCTAGCGCTCTTGCCGCAGCCTCACGAAGCCGCTCACGCTCCTCCTCCTCTTCCTCTCGACGTTTGCTCGCACGTACGGCGCTTTCGCTAATTTCGATGACCTCAGTGAGGATGATAGGTTGCGCCGTGGTGGCGAACGACTTCGTGCTGTTCGTCCTGCCGATACCGCCCATATTGAGATGTAATGATCGCATCGGCGTCTTGCGCGCAAAGGACGAGAGGGCATCTGATGCTGCGACGAGGATGCTTCCCCTTCTTCGCCCAGGCGTCGAGAACGTCTGAGTTGCTGAGGTAGGGGATGTCGGCGAGACCGGCTGTGACATGACAGACTCTGTCTCGTCAGAATTTGCGGTGTGTGGACGCATGTTAAGAGGTGCTGGCAGTTTCTTGGGCGGAGACAAGACTGTCGGTGTGCTGGTGGGCGAGAACGTCATAAACGACGAGGAGGCAGTGGGATTCGCTGCAAATGGGTCAACAACTGTTCATCAGATATGCATTAATAACGGGCCCATGAAACAGTGATACGGTTAAATGGCATCGTCGACTCACCAGATACAGTGGAGCTGGCAGCCTTTCTAGAGGTTTCCCCCTCTGTGTCTCCCCTGTCCTTTCCCTTGCCCTTGAAACTAGAAATCTTCTGGCCTATTTTCTGGCGCGAAGTCGACGACTGGACACCGCTACTCGACTGTGGCCGCACAGGCAGAGACGAGGTGCGCGAGCGAGACATGAAGTCGTTCAGTCTGCTTAAACGCTTGGGGCTGGTGACGGAATCGTTGGGTGCCACCGGCCGCGCTTCGTGCGTCGCGCTTGAACTCATTGTCGGCGAGCAGAGGGGGTTCGAGGTCGCATGCGGGGTCTGCGACGAGCAAAGGGTCCGTATATGTGAGAAGAGAGGGGAGCAGGGATCATAAGAAGGCCAGAGGCGGGGTTGATTGTTGATTGCATACGCAGATGGCCGTCAGTACCGGACCGCCCGACGTCAGAGGCATTACTTACAATGTGTCGCTCGTTGTGAGGTGTGTTGAGCGGGGGTGTGTGGTCGCTGTGGTTGACGACGGTGGGGGTGCGAAATGCTTGCACTCTGTTAGCTCCCGACCGACGACCAGTCTAGAGGAGACTAAGCGTGGGAACCACCTGCCATAAATGGACGTCGCTTAATTAACTTAAGGCACATTCCAAAGGGAAACCCCGGGCGCTCTAGCCTCAGGGTCAAAATCCAGATCTATGCTGATGATTTCTGTCTTTTGTGACATGTTTGTCAACCCATTTTGTCCTCAGTCGTGGTTCGTATTTCAGCTCTGTTCTACCATGACGACTTCCAGCTAACTACAGTCAACTCCATCTGGCTGTTGCAGACCTCTGCAATGTCAAGCACTGTCCAGCAGAAACTGATTCTGTTCTTTCTGATCACTTGAACAGTAACTCGTCTCTCTGAGTCGGCTGCAGTGGTAACGGAAGCTTTTTTTGATTACACATGCATATTGCGGAGTGTGTCCCCCCGAAGTTTCGCGGCAGGGGCTCGGGGATCCAGCTGGCGATCGTACACGCACAATTTGACCGATGTGCCCGTCCGAGTCTTTTGTCTCGCCGCCGCTAGCCTCGTGTTGCCCGACGCCTGCCATATTTCTCCGAGCTCGATTTGGCTTGCTTACTGACATACGTCAAACAGGTATCGAGTTCCCTGCAAGCTGCCATGATAGAAGGGAGGCGGTCGGAATTTAGGGTTTCTGACATTCGCACGTTGCACCGACCAATCGCACGGCAAGGCCACTAAAGGCGCGTATCCCAATATCCGTACGTTGTCCGCGAGCAGAAAGACGAATACATACTCACATATTGCTGCGTTATCCGTTTACCAGGGGCAACATCACATGCGCTATATACTTCCCGTTGCTGCCCAACTGTTCTCACACTTGGCCCATCGAGAGCGTGCCTCAACGAAGCTCTTACATTGGACGACGCTTCCCTCGACGCAACGAGCACTCGTGCTGCTCGATAAACGTCAACGAACGTTCGTCTACTTCGTAATCTGCTTGCTGCTCTCATGGGCTTTATAAAGAGTCATGATCAGGGACGAACACCTCCGTGTTGGAAGCCAGGCACCCCGACGATCCTTCAAGTTGCTCACACGACTGAGTAAGAAGTACAATCAGCCATGCGGCCTGAGAACCTCACTCTTCTCTATACACTCGCTGCACTGTACGCACCCATCGCAGTCTCAGCCTCCCATTTGAACCCCCTCGAGCACTCCGGACCCGCCTCTCCCTATTTCGACGCCCCATCTCGGTTCGGCGTGTCGTCAAAAGTACCAGCAGGATGTGTAGTAGACAAAGCATCCTACATCATGCGCCACGGAGCGTGAGTATCCCCGTTCGATTTACCTCGTGTTCAATGGTGTTTATGTTTATCAATGGATCGACGTATGCACAGCCGCTTCCCTGAACCCGGCTCGTTCAACGGATGGCTGAACTTATTCTACAAGATCCAAAATGCCAGCTTCACAGCGACTGGAGACCTCGCTTTCCTACCTTCGTGGAGTCCTCCTGTAGATGACGTCCCGCACGAGCCGCTCTTCTTGACCTCACATGGTGCCTCTGAAGCGTTTTCACTCGGTGCACAGCTCCGGGGACGTTACAAGTTGACCAAGAGCGGGGATAACTTCACCGTTTGGTCAGTAAATCCTCGGTCTTTTCCGCACAGTCTTACTGAATCTCCATATGGCGAAACAGGTCCGCAGGACAACAACGCGTCATAGACACCGCAACCTACTTCCTCCGCGGCTACCTCAGCCAAGGCTCCTACCTCAACACCACCTCTCACAACCACGGCACCCTCCTCACCCTCCCCGACTCCGTAAACTCCACCGGTGCAGACTCCCTCACTCCCTCCGCGTCTTGTCCCGCATACAGCGGGAACGACGGCTCGGACAAGGCTACGGCGTTCAGAACCAGTTATCAGCCTGCTGTCGCGGAGAGGTTGAATGGGATGTTGGAGGGTTTGACGTTGGAGGCAGGTGATGTGGGCGTTATGCAGGATCTGTGTGGGTTCGGCTTCGTGATTGATGGGGATAGGAGGTTCTGTGATATCTTCACCGGTGCGTCACGTCTCATTTCACATTTCACATTTTCATTGTTCATCTTTCCCGACTGATACATGTGGTGTGTATGTAGAAAAAGAATGGCTGGATTATGAATATGCGCATGATCTCAACTATTACTATGGGTAAGTCGGATCTTCTATGTAATTCCCTTCGTGATACGGTGATACTCATCTTGGGTATGCAATGTAAATTGTGGTGCTGTAGATCCGGACCCGGTAACCCTATCAGTGGAGCGACTGCGTATCCGTGGGTGAAGGCTATGGCCTCTCTATTCAACGATACGATACCCGCGAACGCTACGTTTACTCCTCCTTCTCTCATAATCAGCGCAACAGTACGTGCTCTCCCTTCTCTTAACATCATGTCCACAATTGATTTATGTTTGTAATAGCACGATAACAACATCCCACCCATAGCAGCAGCCCTCGGCATCCTCAACTCCTCCACCTCAGACCCACACGCCTTCCCCCTCTCCCCAACCCACCCGAACCCGCACCGCACCTTCTTCGCGTCCAACATCGTCAGTTTCCTAGGACACATCGCGCTCGAGAGGTTATCGTGCGAGGAACCACGAGGGGAGAAGGTGCAGCATGTAGCTGAGATGGTCAACGGTGTACCCGGTACGGGCCCCAATGCGAAGAAATTCGTGCGCGTGTTGGTAAGTGTCACCAAACTCTTCATTCCCTCAAAAATTGAACCTTATTTGCGTCGTACGTGCACGCTACTAGGTAAACAACGCAGCGGTCCCGCTCCCCACATGCCAAACCGGACCCGGCCACTCATGCGCACTGAGCGACTTCCTTGCCTACGTCGACAAGCGCGGAGAAGTCGTCGGGGACTTCATCCAGCGGTGCGGGCTGAGCAACGCTACTATCACTCAGGCTGTTCCGGATGTCGTTGATTTTTATACGAATTTGGAGAGTGAGGGTGCAAGGGTGTCGAGGGTGGAGGTTCCTGGGTTGTAATTTTCTATCACTGTTCTTTCTCTTCGGGTTGAAGAAGGTGGATTAGTGCTCTTGAGCAGAGGAAGTCTTATTATAGTCTAACTGCGATAGTTTTTTGTATGGAAGATTACAATATCACTTGTAATGGCAATTTTGATGGTGTCAGGGTATTTATCACGTTAAAGTCGCACTTTGATTTCATCCAACAACCCGGGGACGTCGGAGATACGCAACTTGCGAATAGTCAGAGTAGTCGCTTCCATGATTTAGAGAACACCGTGACAAACGTGATGATTTATGAGTAGCGGTGATAACGAAGGTTAAAGACGAGCATCTAACCTTGCACGCCCTTTTAAAGGCTTTCTTTGACTTTATCTACAAGGCTGTCGGAGATACATGGCTTGCCAAGAATTGTTGCAATGGCTTCGATGCTTTAACGCGTTAATCTGGTAAGCTTAAGTTTATCGAGGTGGCGATAAGTTCGAAGTCTGTACCGAGTTCAGCCTAATGGACATCTCGAACACGGCAAGGACTCAGAAGTACCACGTGGTTGTTCTATACGTTACGACAGAGGTAGCTCCAGGAATGGGTCAGTAAATATATCTGCTTTGACATCGCCGTTCAAAATTGAGCTTACTGAACCTTGAGCATTTTCAAGTTGTCTCCACCATGAATTCTTCCCTACGAATAGAACTGCAATAAAATATCAGCGTGTGTTTCTCTACCTTTCTCGCCGCTGCAATATGGAATTGAATCCGTGACATGAGAGTTTAAACCGAACTTAGCCTCTTCCAGTAAGTACGGGCTCCCTTCGAATGTCTATCGATCCGCTTCAACCGCAAAATAAGCTTTCTGCGAAGAGAAGATGTATCGCGGGACTGCTGCAGTGGAGCCCAGAGGTTCGGCGGGAAATCACGCCTGCCTTCTTGAGGTCGCCTGGCGCAACATCGTGGACGCGACTTACCATATCAAGGCATACTCCTTCCTCAAACGGAAAGAGCAGTCGTTCGGAGCCGTCTTCTCGAGTTCCAGAACGCCAGTTCCTAATTCGCTTTGTGTCCAACTCCTCCGATTAGTATATTCTTCGCCGTCTTCTTGCATGACAGCCTCTGCTTTAACAGTTCTTCGTCATCGGGAGCTCCTTCCTGGAAATGTATATATTGCAAGGAGTTGACGGACAGATGTCCCCCTTTCCGTTTCCCTAACCCCCTCCTCGAATTTCCTCCCCACAGCGACGCACCTTCCCTTGCCTATCCGAAGGCACTAACACCCCTTTCCCAGCAGAATTTTGTCGTAGCAGATCAATATGGGCTCGCCGGCCACTGTCACGTAAGTTTCACCGCCACACGGTCTGTAAAGTTAGCCACTTACGATGGTTGCAGGTATGGACCGATTTTCATCGGAGTTATTTTCAACATTCTATTGTACGGTGTCATGATCACGCAAATGTTTCTGTACTTTACGGTCTATAAGCGGTGAGCGAGCGACAGTGTCTTCGGCATCAGATCGTTGGAACTCACGGAGACATAGAGATAAACCTTGGATGAAAATCTTCGTGAGTCCAATCTTGCGCGCTCTGTGAGTATGTTCGCTAACGTACTCTCGATTTGCAGGTGTGCCTCCTCTTCCTGTGCGACACACTGAATACAGCTTTCGATATTGCATTCGTATACATTCCCCTTGTAACAAAATATGGTTAGTGAGGGGAATCCGCCATAGACCATTTGACTTACCATGTCATATGATTGCAGGAGACGTACAAGCTCTTTCCTACGCCACATGGAGTAAGTTTTCATTTCCGTCCGTCAAAACACTACCCAGTGGCTGACGGTAATACAGTCTTTTCAACAGGTGCGATTTGATCGAGTTGGTCGAGGAAAACCATGATCTAACTCCACGGTAAATCGAGTCGTGTAGATCCAGCCATGACTGTGAGTGGCCATGGTTGATGACACTAGAACGCGATCTAACCGTTGAAACCAGGCTATTATCGCGCTCATGGTCCAGAGCTTCTTCGCGTGGCGAGTCAAGGTGCTCACGAACAACTGGCCACTTGTAGCCTTTATCTCGTGTTGCTCCATCGCGCAGTGGTGTAAGTCTCCTATGATATCCGGGTTCGCGAACGTGCTCTAACCTTAGTATAGGTGGAGGCCTAGGAACATCTATTGCTTGCGGAATGTAAGTGTTCATTTGAAATCGCCGGTTGCAAATAACTGACCTGTTCATGCAGAGTCCCAGAGTTTATTCACTTCCAGAATTTCAAAGTCATAGTGATCATCTGGCTTGCATTCTCTGCAACCGCAGATACCGTCATTACTGGCGCATTAGTGTGGCATTTGGTAGGTTTGGAGCAAATGTCGCCAACGATACGTCCCGAACCTCACGCTCTTTTTGACAGCGCAAACACAAGACTGGGTTCACCAACACCGATGATGTTGTAAACAAGATCATTCGACGTGTGTATTCCTCCGCTATGGCGTTTTAGATCCTCGAATATCTGCTAATTACCTTTGATAGTCACCGTTCAAACGGGCATGATAACAGCATTATGTGCTATCGTAGATCTTATCGCATTCCTAGCTAGCGTGAGTTTTGGCCATCACAATATAGCTTGGAATATTACTCACACATCTCTAACCAGCCCGGAGGAATACATCTCGTGTTCAATCTCCCTCTGGCCAAATTGTACACCAACTCGCTAATGTCCAGTCTCAACTCAAGAGCAGGATGGAAATACGGCAATTCCGTAGGAAGAGCACTCAACGGAGGCGGCGACTCGGAAGGTCAACGAAGCGTCCTCAACGAGTCGAATTTAGGAGGAAGGCCGGTGTTTGGGTCACAGCTGAGGGTAAGCCCAATGCATTTTCATACCCCGAGCCTGTGCACTCCTTCCGACTCTTCTCTGCCATCGTCGAGGCCTACTCTCGCTCGGCTTCGGCGCAAGAGCGCCTTGAGCGGGAGGAGCTGGCAATCGATGTGATGGCGGAAGGTCGGTCCCGCGTCGAGCTTTTGTGTGGTTTGCTGAGTGAGCTGACGCGCACGTTTGGATGTAGCCGGTTCAGCAAGTGTTCGTGGACGTCGAGTCGCATGAGATGAAGGATCGTCCAGAGGAGCATCTCCATCTTACGAAGACGGTCCATACTGTTCCGTCGGATATGACTGTCAACGAGTACCCGTCGGAGAAGAGGACGGTGCTCAAGTCGCTGGCTTCGGATAGCACCGTTGCTTGATTATGCGGGACGAGTGGCGGTTCATGGTGGGTAAGAGTTGTCTTGTTCTTTGGGATGTTGTACAACGGCTTGTAACAGTATTGATAGACGTTCTTGATGTTGACCGTGGCGTTACGACCGCTATAGTACTAGATGCGATACCTTTCCATCCAATCCACCTTCAAAGCTTCAATGCGGTCGTGACACCATTAGACAGGACTTCGAGGAATACCGGCGGTGCACACTGCACTTACCTAAGAACCCGGCAGACGGATATCGGATATCCTGATTTCCAGCTCGCTCAACCTGAACCTTGTACGACGCCATGCATGCACGGTCAGCGTCGACGTTTGATTGTGCGCGAAGGTTTGTTGCGATTGCGATCCGACGCCGCTTCGAGCTTCAGGTGCCTGGGTAGGGTCCTAGTACAGTATGGGTGCAAAAGGGTTCAGACGTAAATATTCTGAGCTCTGTAACTGGTGGTTAGTGGACCAACTTGAAGTCTTCTGAGCCGGCGCGATATGTACGACAGTGTAAGTGTAAGATCTAGAGACCTTGGCAGGTGCAATCGATGTTGCGGACACGAGTTGGTTTGACGGAGCGCACGATGTGTGAGAATCGTCTGGGACGCTTGAAGCTTGCTTGAAGGATAGCATTAATATTGAGAGACTCGGACGCCGTACACCGGCAGGATGGTCTTCTTGGGTTCGTATATTCTAGTAGTAGGCGACGATCGTGAGGATAGCTGGGCCACATTTTGACTTTTGACGGGTTCTGTGTTGGTATCCGAGGAGAAGACGTGAGCCCTTTGAGTACTGGGTCTTGTAGGATTGATTCTTGAAGTGTTGAAGATTCGGAGAGGCGACGGAAGCTGCCCACGCGAGTTGTGTCGCCCGGGCAGCGATGAGTGCGTGCATGAGAAAGCATGCTCTGTGATACCAATGAATTTTCTGTTCCTTTGAGTAGTACTAGCAGACCAAGTACAATGTAAAATGGTGCGCGGAGGAGAGCGGAGGAGAGGACTCTTCCACTTATCGACATCGCCGCGGCTTCTTCCTTCCTCCATCCTCCGCGGCTTCTTCCTCTTTGCCGAGCACATTCCACGCTAAACCGAATCTAGCATATGACATCACCCCGACCTTACATTTGCCCTGTCAGGGCAAAACGTACGCTGCTGCACCCTCGACGTAATCACACCCTGTGTGTTATCATGCCGTGCATCATCGACGTCGACTATCATGAAGGCGAGGAGTCGGCACAGGGGGTAGATAAACATGAGTGATTTATTTGGGTTTAGTGTAGAATAAGGAGGGAACAATGCATGGGAGGGGCGTGCGGTGATGGCAACAGACGGTGGGAGGTGAGAGAACAGAACACGGCGGCCGTTGTTCTCATAGTTTTTGTGACATTCCAGGCTGTAACCACCACCATCTTCATCGTGAGACTTGCGTTCATTAGACTTTGTATTATATTGACTGCACGTTGGTGATCGCCGTGAATGTATTGACACTGGAATATGAAGACGAAGGCAAACGCGTGTTTCGACGTCTGCGATCTGGACTCTGCCGTATTGCAGAATGAATGAGACATGAGGTGGTTGGAGGTTACGGTTGCCGCAGCCGGCAACGTTCCTGAGTAAAGAACAGGGAATGGCAGAAGCGAGGAACGTATGCGGACGGAGGCATTCTTGGCCGCGTTCGCTGGTCGCCGTTTCCCCCTTCCTCCTTCCTCCTTCCATATGTGCGCCTGCCCGTGTCAGTGTCAGTCAACCTCCTAACTTCTACCTCCGAGGCATCACCATCATTTAGTATTTATTTCTGTTTATCAATTCAGATAAAAAAGGGGAAGAGGGAAGAGGAAAGCACGTTGCCGAAAGCAAGTGTATAGCAGGACGGAGGCATCAGCGCCGCGCCATCGCGTAAAGCCCCTCATTAATTCGCGTCGTTCGAATTCCTTAATTCCTTCATATAACACTCCCTCCCCCTCCCCCTCGCGAGCACATCCCCCTCCCCTCCCTCACCACATCCGCCCTCGTCGTCGCGTGTTTCCCTCCCTCCTCCCTGTTCCGCCCCTCCCACCGAGTCTCCTTTCAACCCTAACTTAGCCGACACCCACTTATAGTATCGAACAAACTCGAAATGTTCAGCACGAAACCGCGCCAACACACACACCCACATCCCGCCCGGCTCACTGCGACTCTCGGACGCGTGCTCAAGCTCGTGCGCGTCGCCAAAGGCGGGAACGGTACCGACGCTGGCAATGGTGGAGTTAACAATGGAGCTAGCAATGGAGTTAGTAGCAGTAAAGCGGAGGCGAAGGGCGGTAGCGAAGAGAAGCCTGGTGAGTACAGAGTCGAGTCGTTTTTTGCTTGACATCATCGTCCTCTTCACGGATGACGCGAGTAGCGTGCCTGACCCTGACTTTGATTATGATTAATGGATCTGTGATCTGTCTGACGCGAACACACAGTGAACGCGATAAGCACAGCTGAGAAAGTCGAGATCGTTGACGAGAAAGCTGGCTCGAACGAGAAAGATAGCGAGAAGACGTCGGTGGGGGTGCCGCCATTGCCCTACCAGCCAGAGAGACAAGCGACCGACGACTCGGAGACTTCGAAGGGAGAGGGTGGGGAGCTGCCAGGGTACGAGGACGCCGCTCAGCCACAGGTAGACGGAGCGAAGAATGTACCAGCGGAGGTGAAGCCGACCCAAGACCCAGAACGAGAACGAGAACAACACCCAGAAGACGGAGAAGAACCAGTAGAATACTTCGAACCCCGCGCAGCGTACGACTTTGCAGATGAAGACGTCGACTCCGCCTCAGAGTATTCAAACGAAAGCGGTGTCGGTGCGGATGAGCACTATTCCTCCTCGGTACACTCCGACGAAGGGAGTAGCGGGAAATACTACTACGAAACACGAGGCAGATTAACCCCGTGCGCCGAAGACGACTGGGAGGGAGGGGAGGAAGGGTATGGGTATGGGGCGGAGAATGAAGATGCGGAGGATCTGGAGAGGGTTTGGGTTGAGGTTTTGGAGGAGCAGAGGCTGCGAGAGCAGGCCAGCTCGGCAACGACGGCGAAGTCTGAGCAGATGATGACGGAGGCGAAGGCGGGGAGGGAGAAGAAGACGAAGGAGGCGGGGATGAAGGCGAAGGGGGAGGCGGGACAGCTGACCAAGAAGACGAAGGGCAAGTCCGCGCGGGAGGTTGGTGGGAAGTCCGAAGGTGCGCCTTGTGAGCTGAACTTTAGCGAGTGAGAGGTGTGACTTATGTCTTATATATGGGTGTTCTTTGGTGGTTGTAGGGATCCCACGTTCTTCTACCCAGGCGAGCGTGACTTTCCCTCACTCGGGTGGTGAGGGCAAGGACCAAGACCAAGAAGCCCTCCTAGACGAGGTTGCGAGTGATACCAACGGAGACGTCGTGAGCGAGGAGAACATGCGACTCGCACGCGAGACCGCCGCACGCGAAGAGGCCGCACGAGACGAGGCCGCACGCGAGTTGAAGGCACGAGACGAGGCCAAACAGAAAGAGGAAGCAAAGAGACAAAAAGAAAAGGAGGAAGAAGAACGAGACCTAACACCCGAAGAAGAGGCCCGTCTGATTGCGCATTGGGAGAGGAGGAGGGTTTTGTATGAGCGTGTGAGTGCCTTCTCATCTGCTCATTCTCTTGTCCTCTTGTCCTTCCCTCCACTGCATTATTGATTACTGACCCCCTCCTCATTCCCTCTTCGGCGCGATGATGACGACGCGATTATGACGGTGCGAACCGAATGTATCCCTACGCGGTTGTGGATGTAGCACGCAACAACACTAGAAACGATCCTCGCCTCCAACCCGTCCAACAAAGCGTGGCTCGAGCGGGGGGGCTTGGACGTCGATGAGCTGTTGAGGCGGTTGAGATGGGTGCCTGAGGAGGGGCTTGTTGGGTCTGAGGTTTCAGGTTCGGGGGTGTCTTCGGGGTTGTCGGCTTCGGGAGTGGGAGC
Organism: Irpex sp. M6601; assembly: GCA_037039805.1. Taxonomy (NCBI): domain Eukaryota; kingdom Fungi; phylum Basidiomycota; class Agaricomycetes; order Polyporales; family Irpicaceae; genus Irpex; species Irpex sp. M6601. Next base: position 20,436 of record JAXQGN010000039.1, on the reverse strand, counting down.
AGGTACGTCGGCTTCTGTGTCTGGAGCAGGTGCGTCGGCCTCTGCGTCCAAGTCGGGGGCAGGCTCGGGAGCAGGTAAAGAGGGTGGAGAGAAGAACACGGAGGGTGGACAGGTGGACAAGGATGAGACGGGTATGGAGAAAGAGAGGAAAGAAAGACAGCGCAAGCTTCGAGAGCTTCGTCGCGCGCATAGGCGGAACGCGAGACGATTGTTGGAGAATACGAAGAAGGTTGATGAGGTGCGTAGTCCCCTTATTTTACTTTTCCCTTCCCCAGTTTTCCCCGCCCAGTTTCTCTCCTTCCTCCTTTCGCCCGTTTCCTTTCTCGGCACCTAGTTTCCAAGATGAGTGCTGATGGTGTGGCATGTGGCGTGTACAGATGATGGCGATCCTAAACGACCTAGTGCGGGGTATGACGGAGGCTGCTAGGCGGAAGCAGGAGGAGCGGAGGAGAGAGCGCGAGAGGGAGCGCGAACGTGCTATAGAGAGAGCGCGTGTACGTGCTAGGGAGAAGGAGAGAGAGCAGGCTAGGGAGAAGGAGAGAGAAAAGGAGAAGCAGAGGAAGGCAGGAGGCGTGGCTGGCGATAAAGATAAGGGTAAGGAGGAGAGGTGGACGGTGGTGGAGAAGCCTTCGTCGTCTACTGTTGAGATGAAAGGGGAGAAGGAGAAGGAGAAGGAGAGGGAGGGGTCGAAGAGACGACAGAATGCTGCTGGTAGGGCGGCTGGGAGTAGTCCACAGACGAAGACCCCTTCCTCCTCTGCTTCGCTTTTCAGTTCCCCGGGGAAGTCCACCTCTACCAGCCCTGCAAAGTCCACCTCGACCAGCCCTGCGAAGTCAATTCCCTCCGCTTCCTCTCCGTCGAAGTCCACTTCCACTTCAACCAGCCCGGCCAAGTCCCCATCCACGCCAACCAGAGCCGGTCCTTCAACCTCAAGACCCAGACAAGCGCGTTCGCCCCCTTCCAGTTTCCCCCATCCTCCATTCCCTCATGCGCCTCTACCAACATCCCTCTCATCCCTCTCATCGTCATCGCCACACTCATCATCTCGTTCACCCTCATCCTCTCGTTCGCCACCGCGACTATCATCGCGTTCTCCGCCGCGACAGCCATCGTCATCATCCCGTTCACCCCCGCGACAGCCTTCATCATCCCGTTCTCCACCGCGACCGCGGACACCCCCCTCTCCGACACGAGCGGAGCGTGCAACGCCGCCTCCGTCACCCCCACTGCAGCCGACGAAGAGGAGGTCTTTGAGGAATTTGTTCGCGAGGGCTTCGTCTAAGAGTAGTAGTCCCAAGTCTTCATCTGAGTCGCCAGAGGTCTCGCCGAAGGATAAGTCAAATGTGAAGAAGTCGAAGTCCAAGAATGGTCCAACGACACCTCCTCTTCCAACTCGCACCGTGGACACGCACTCGAAGACGACGGCTCTCAATACGAGTAAAAGTATTGCTAGCGGTGGAACTGGAAGTGGTGCCACACCGCCACGACTCCCCCCAGCGGACTATGCGAGCTCGTTCGGGTGGAACATGGATGATATGTTGGCGAGGGATGCCTTGCTGAACGAGTCGGACGAATAAGTTTGGTATGTCATGTCATGCCATGCCACGCTATGATGTTTTGGACTTGCACTGGACGGTTGGACGTTCCCTCCTGGATGGAGGTGTTTACTACAAGTGGAGATGTCAGGATACGGATGTTATGTGTTGTGGCAACTTACTGTACGATACCCCATGCTACTTGCTGAGTCCCGACTGGGACGTAGCGGACGTTGTACTTTGCATGTTTTTGTAATTCTTGTACCTTCCCTGTAGAGTTTGCGTACGATACGATAACCCTGGCTACTTGGTGAGTCCTACGAGTTGGGATGTAGCGGACGTTGTACTTTGCATGTTTTCGGTAATTTGTGTACCTGCCAGGTTTGTCGTTGTATTGTAGAGGTTGAGTAGATGTAGGATAATGAGTACTGAGAGTGAATGGTTCATGTTAATGTTCAAGTCGAAGGTGGGGGGTATTCGATAAGCGCGCGTTATATGTCGGACCGATGGCCGATGGTGTTTACACCGGTGATTTACTACTTGCTAACTGTTTATAAATGGTTATTCCTTGTTACTTACCGAGCATACCTTGTCGTCGAAATTGATCATGAACAATTGCAAAGGGGTGCAGTACAGTCCAGATATTCTGCGCAATGGACGATGAGACAAAGCAATTGATCGTGGCAAGTATAAACGCGGAGGATCGATGATCGCTTTATTGGGAAACCGAATACTTCTCGAACCTTCGTATTCAAAGTGTACTTACTTGAGAGACTAGGACCATCTGGCCTCGTACTCTCTTCTCGACCACCACCACCACTATCGTCTTAGTATACTCACCACTTCATTTCGTTTGAAGAGTTTGTATTGACGAAAGGTTCACGACGATGCCTTTGAACTACTCGAAATGGGACAACCTCGAGGTATGGTCTTGACTGCAATGTATACAAACGCGTATATTGACGGAACACGCGTCCTACATTTCAGATCTCTGACGACTCGGACATCGAGGGCCACCCGAACGTAGACAAAAAGTCCCTCATCCGGTAAGCTCACATCCCACACCCACACCACCTTTCAACCTACTCATCTCCTCTGCGTAGATGGAAACAACGCGACATCCACGAAAAGCGGGAGATGCGCAAAATCCACATCGCACAGCTCAAAGCCGACATCGCCTGCAACGAAGTCCTCCAACCGCGACTCGTACAAATCGCCTCGAGCGTCGCGGCCAACGGGCCCTCCGAGTTCTCCAGCCTCGTCGAGCGGTTCAAGACGAACCCGTCGCCTGAACGGCCGCCGACGAACGCGCCGGAACAGAAGACGTACGATGAGATGCTGTTGTCGTTGATGTTGTCTGTGTGGGAGAAGGCGAAGGAGGGAGGCGTGGAGAAGGATGATCCAAGGCTTGGGGAGAAGTTGGCGGAGGGGTTGAGAGGGCATGTGGAACAGATGAAGCAGCATCAGGAGAAGCTGAGGAAGGAGCTTGAGAGTGAGGAGGCTGAGCAGAAGAAGAAGATTACGAGTGACGATATCCACGAAGGATTTGAGTCGAAGGTGTGTTTCGGATGTTCGTTCGAGGCATTAGATTGTACTCAAAGCTGTCTATACGATTAGTACATCCCTCCCAAACCAGAACCCGCACCCCTCAAGAACGCCATCCCCTCAAGCTCATCCACATCCTCCAAACCCACAAAGAAGACGACCGAGTTCGAAGTCATCAACCCCAAAGGCGTCGCCGCAGCCTCCTCCTCCACCTCAAATGCCGACGACGAAGACGCCGCCGCCGAGCTCCCCGAACTAACACCCTCCCTCGAAGCCTTCTCCCACCTGCCCCTCCGAGCCTACGAAAAATCCTGGGAATTCATCAAAGCCCACCGAGACGTCGTCGTCCCCGGGGCCTCCGACGCCCTGCTCGTCGCCGCCTTCACCGCGCAATCCGACGGCAAAGACGCCTACGCACAACAATGCGTGCACCAGAGTCTGCTCTTGCAGTACTGCGAGAAGCTGGGCAAAGACGGCGTGAGCATATTCTTTAGGAAGATGATCTCAGGGGATCAGAGGGCGTTGAGCGTGTTTGAGAAGGACGTGTTGGATACGTATGCGCATCTTGTTGAAAGAGTGAGAGTCGTCAAGGCGGAGGAGGAGGCTGCTAAAGAGGGTGCCGGGGAAGAGCAGATCCAACTCGTACCCGAAGACCCATCGCAGACGATATCCTTCAACGTCCCTGACGGCCCTCCACCCGAGAAGCTCGTATTAGAAGGGCCAGGGACGGAAGATCTCGACGTGGAAGAGGTGAGGAAGGCATTGCAGATGCGGTGGGACGTGTACAGCGCGTTCAGCGAGGATCTGAAGAAGGCGCTTGTGAGTGGGAAGCTGGAGGAGGTGAATAGGGTGCTTGGGAGGATGAAGGTGGTGGATGCGGAGGAGGTGGTGAGGCTTTTGGATTTGGCGGGGATTTTGAACTTTGGGGAGCATGGGGTTAGGGATGAGACGGGGAAGGGGAAGGGGAGGGCTGATGGGGAGGATGGGGATGAGGAGGACGAGGGTGATGATGCTGATGAGGAGGATTAAGTACTAGCCTTGTGGAGGCGGGAGGGTCGTCATATGTTGTATATCTCAATCGTTGCCTGTCGCTGTATCTTGTATCTCAAGTTAGTTGTCGCACAACCTGTATCGTACTCACGCAAAGGAAATAAGAAAACCATCATGTATTCAATATTCAATACCGCACCCATTATTGAATGAGATCTTCCGTTCCGCATCCAGATCTACATGAAGCATAGCATAACCCAATCACGAACAAAATGTCTATGATACAAAAATGCAACGAACTATCATCCCAAAGCACGCCCAAACCCACGTGTGCAAGGCATCGTCTCGACCTACGCCCGCCGCTCGTCTCTCTCCTCCTCCTTCTGCAACCCATACACTAACCCGAGCGCAACCTTCGCCGCAGCCCTCCTCCTCTCCCCTTCATCCTCCATGCCCGCGATCTGCTCTTTCATCCCCTGCAACGCGCCCAACACCTTAGACAGGTCGAACGCGCCGAGTTCAAAGTCCTCTTCCTCCTCGTCTAGTCGTTCAAAGTTAGAGTCTTCGTGTGTAGTGTGCTCGGTATTGGAGTCTTGAGATGGAGGTGGTGGGAGGTCTGTTGAGTTGCTTGGTAAGGAGGGAGAGTGTAGACGTTGCCATTCGGAGGAGGTTGAAGGAACAGCCAACGATCCAGCACTACCGAATAGCTGCCTCGACATCTCTTCGATCTCGGCGCGCGAGGGCATCTCTTCGTCTTCCTCATCCTCCTCGATTTCGTCTTCGTGAGCGACATCTCGGTCAGTAAAGGCGACAAAATCGGATGTGAATGCCCGGTGAGGTGCTTTGGAGGTGGAGGGTTTATTTGAAGAGAGCGAGACTGGATAACGAGTGGTTGTATCTCGAGCGGGAGATCGCGAGTCGCCGTATGTCACGTCCATTGGGGCGCCCACGAAGTCGTCAAAGTCATCGTCAAATTTATGTTCATCGCCGTCCTCTCCGGCAAAGTGGAGATCATGGTAACCGTCTACTTCTCGTCCATGTGTTGTGCTCCATGGGTCGTCGTAGGCCTTCTTCGATTTACTCTCGAGGTCGCTATCTTCATCTTCGGCCTGGCTAGCATCGAGTTCGTCTTGGAGCCAACTCTCCAATTCGTCCATCTCTTTCTTCAGCCGGGATTGACGCGCGGAAGTATCCTTGTTTTGCAGTAGCGGTGCTTCGCCGTTCGTACCATGAGGGTCCTCAATACTCGCCCAGTCGAGTAGGTCGCCTCCACGACTCTTGCGTCTGCTTGATGTGCGCTGGGTCTGGACGAGCGATGGCCACATGATCGTGCTAAGTGCGTCAATGACGCGCGGTAGGCCTGGTACACCTATAAACATGTAATGACGAATGTTAAGCCCGCGCGAGGTAGATCGCAGATATACGCACCAGCCGAGTCCTCATCCGAGAAACTCGACACGTCTTCCGTGGGTATCCTACGCCCACGCTCGCCGTCAACATACTCAAACCCATGGGACGAGATGAACTCGTCCAGCCCATCTTCGCCCTCATCATCGCCCTCGGAACCCGAATCACGAGCGAACCGCACGGCAAGGGAGACCTCCGGATCATAATGCTGCAACTTCTTCGCCAGCTCGGGTATCTCGTCCTTGTGTTGCTCCTTCCGGTCCCAGACATACACGACCGCTGGCACCTCGCTCGCTAGGTACCCCGCGAACCCGTCTAGCTGTCGTATCTCGAAGTGCACGTCGGCGGTGTAGTATTTGTTGGAGATCGTCCATGGGATGCTGACGGCGGGTTCTGAGTTTGCTAGCTGTGCGTGTAGCTCGCTAGGTCCTCCGCTGGTTTGAGTAGGAGGTTGAGAGGATGCGACCTGGGTGGAGGTATTGGATGGACCTTCGTCTGAGCCTGGAGGGTTTGAGAGCGCCTTGACACCTATGGGGGGTACGACAAAGGATTGTTTCGAGTGTCACAGAATAAGATAGCAATCAATGTGTTAGATCCTGAATAAGAGCAGAACGACATACTAACGTTGGACGAACTGATGAGCTGTGTCTGTTGTTGACGAGACTACCAAGATCCTGCATGCTGCTGTCGCCGCCATGTCGTTACCAGTATAAACTGCAACCTAACACTGCGCTGTAAGACAAAGATTCGCATGCGAATTTATATGTTCTACTCACCGTTTATCGTGCGCGTGTTGAGAGACCTACGCACCAAGTAAGAGTAAGAGTCGAAGTCGATTACATACGAGACGCCCATTAGATTAGCTTACTGTTAATGGGCGTCTATGCTTCTTACAAGTCGCCATCATGATTGTGCCCACTAAACCACTTATGTCGACTTGCCATCCACGTTGAAATCAGAAACACCTCTCTTGACTTCGCCTGCAAATAATTGATCTTCGGAACGGGGTACGAATATGTCGATAACAACCCGTCGGTCTCCGCTAAATATCTAAACTCAAGTTCACCGTTTAAAGTCGGTTCGAAGGCATAGTTTCGAGTCTCTTCAATCTTCGGAGGCTTGTTGGATCATTCCCTGCACACGACCGAAGAAACACGCCGTAGGAGAGCTCACGGTGGTTGGGACTCCTCGACCTCCGAGTGTATTGCCGCCAAATTCTCCGGGCTGAGCTGGGATCATCTAAAGGCATGTCGGAGTCCGCAGGGAAGATGCGGCCATACAACTCTAAAGTATGATTTTTACGTTTTGAAGTCTTGATATTGTGATAATTGGTCAAAACATATGATCCATTCTCTCTCCGCATTGCTACCGTCCGTTATAGTGTGGGATCATCCTCACTTAGAAGATTTGTGATGTCTTCACTTCTCAACCTTCCACCCGCACTCACCTTTTCGACATCCTCAAGAACGACTGGCCTACCGGGCAAATGACCGTGGCGGTCAAGTAATGCGATTCATAAAAGGCCAATAACTGCATTAGGGTCTTCGTTTATTCCTGGTAAGTGCATTGGGCCGAACTGAGGTTTCTGGAGACAGGAAGTTGTACAAAGCCTGCTCATCACCCCCTATCCGTCGCACCTTTCTTGATGGCACAGACTGATACTTGGTCTCCGTTTCCTCAGATTTCTCGAACTTCCAGAGAAGCTGATGCCACCATGGCATCTAATCATCCGGTGCGACTAAGGGCATACTCATCTCCATCTCGCCCTAGGACGAACCCGATTGCCGACCGGTCTACAACTCACGAACACGGGCTGGGTTCTGACCCAGCCAACCCTCATAAGACTGTTGAGCTCACACCAACCAAGAAGGGTACGCCGCCTTCCCCAAGCTCACCATCGTCTCCCCAAGCTGGACCTTTACGCATGTTTCGTGAACGCTTGAGACGTCCTTCTAGCGCAGGGGGTGCCCTATCTGAGCGCAAAGATAGCCAGGAAAGGCCGAATGTCCTCACTCGCAAGCCCCCACGAGTAAAACGTGTGAAATCTCGGCCTTCGACATCCTCTGGCGTTCCCGACCGCAATGCTCCCAAGCCATCACAAGAGTCGCTGCCACCCAGGTTCTCCATGTCCACTGCCCGCAAACGCAGAGAGTCCAGTGTCCCTCCGTTAATTGTGAGTTCCGAGATCCCCGTTGTATTCTTGATTGAAAGAGCCAAATCGTTGTCCCCTGTTGTGCCCGATCATCACTAGATTTCTTACGTCACCGTGATTTGTGTTATGTTTTGATTTGCATCCGCGACTGAGCTGATTTGTGGTATGAAGCGCAGCTCGGATTTTGCCATACCGACACGAGACAACCACCACCATGACGGCAGCAACATCAGAATTGGTCCCGGCCTAGGCGTGCATAAGAACAAGTCAAAAGTTCAACCCCTTGTTATATCCAACCCACGTCCAATTGATGTACAACACCTTGACCAACTAGAGGCTGAGGCGAACTTGGACGAGGCACGGTTCTCGACGGCGGATCGGACGATATTGAACGAGCTGAAGTTCAAGATGCAGGCACGCGAAGCACAATTCATGGTCAAGAACGGGAAGAGGCACCACCCGTACTCCCCCAAGGAAGTGCCATATCCTCTGCATTACGAACAGAGCGTGGTAGACTAGTAGGTGGTTGGCTTCGTTTGCATCTCCCAAACTTACTGTGCTCTTGGATGACGCTAGTGGCATCTGGGAAGTGATGTGGATGCAAACAGTCACAAAAGATCTGACCTGGCACCCGCTGGAAACCATACCGCAAAAAGTGTTCGTGTTCATCATTCTATCCTCATACTAAAGCTGATTCAATACTCATCAGTCTCGACCTCGGATGTGGTACGCCTGTGAAAGCGTCTCTGGGACGCGTTCCTAACTGTTCTGTTCATTAGGCTCGGGACACTGGATTCTTGAGTGCGCAAGGCATTGGAAGGTCTGCCACGCAATGACTTCCTGCTTCTTTTCATTTTGCTGACTCATCCGCTCATTAGGACACCCATTTTGTCGGTACGCAACAGCCGTTGTCACCGTTACAGCCGCCCATAATGCATGAATTATAACCCCTTGATGTTGACAGGTCTTGATATCGTGCCTTTACAACCCGATCTATACCAGCTAGGGACGTCACAGATGGCCAGCCGAATCACATGGGTGCAGGCGAATTTGTGAGTGAGCTGCGTAAGAACATTGTATTTTTGCTGATTCGTTGGTCTGATGCATCAGTTTGGAGCCACTGCCGTTCCAGGACGAAGAGTTCGACTTTATGTACGTAGGTTGGTGTGCTAATCATCGTGGGGCGGAAGGTTGAAAGCTATACGTTCCAGTTATGCGAAACGAATCGCGCGTGGGGTTCCCGAAGACAAGGTATTGTCGGACAGTCCTTTTACAATAGTTATACTGAAACCATTCAATTTCTAGTGGGATACATTATTCGAGGTTGATGACTTGGAGTTGTAAAGCTTACAGAGATACTAATAACGTTCTAACTATAGGAACTCACGCGCATCTTGAAGCCTGGTGGGCGGTTTGAAGTTCGTCTATATCAGTCACTCCAGCGAGCAGGGACTGACTTTCATAATATTTCCACAGATACTCGAGGAAGAGTTATGCTTCCCAGGTAAACCGGTCCACGCCCAGCCGGAAACTTTGGTCGACCTAGACCTATCCATCTCATCCCCTCAGTCTTCGGACATTTGGACGAACGACCCGTTCGGCTCATTAGACTCTCTTTCTCCTCCGACATCTACATCAAGTCATCGTCCTTCGGCAGGATATCCCCAAGCAGATTGGCCCATACTAAAGCGAAGTTCGTCTGGTACGATGCTCGGCCTGGGCAACATACCGCCTTTGCCCTTGTCCCTCTCATCACAACCGTCCCTATCTTCTCGCGCTTATCAGAAATCGCCGCTGCATAGTGTCACGCTACCGTTGGCGGCAGAAGACGATGATCATACGCGTGATCTGGATCCTGAGAAGTCATCCCGAACGCGAGCACCTATAAACCCTCGGGACCACTCGCTCCTTGAATTTATTTACAATGAGATGCACGCCGCTCGTTTTATCAACTTGGAACCATTAGCTCTCTTGAAAAATTCTTTTCCGCTACATTTCAAACGTAAGTGTCTTGGTTTTGGGATTGTCTTCCACCCTCATATCTAAGGCGATATCGAACTTTTCTAGACACCTGTATACACCCACCAGTAATTCTCACTTTCCCTCCACGTTCCAAACCGCCGGAGGACAGTACGGGTTCAGGCGCAAAGCTTCATATCACCAGTCTGTTGGCGAGCCCAAATCCCCACGTACTGATCGACGACGACCGCTTCAACCCCTTTTTCCAAAGAGCTACTTCTACCTCAGAGGACTCAATCACCTCAATCTACGAACAATTCTGGCGGGATGAAGAAGGAGGGGATTCGCCTCGCTCCGAAGGGCCCGGGATGTCCTCTTGGCGCCACGTCCTACGCGAAGGGCATAGTAAACACTGTCGCAAACCGATGGCTAGCATTAACTTTCAACTGGAGTCATTAAACATGTTGCTAGCCTTGAAGGTGCATGAGGTGGTAGCATGCGCGGAAGAGATGTGGGCCTGGGTAGTGCATTACCAGAAGACGCAACCCCTCAGCCCTGTAAACCAAAGAGGAGGCGTGTGGGCGAGAGCGAGGCCACATCAAGAGACGCTCGTGCACATGAGTCGGTCTGAATTCAACGACATGGTAACGCGATTCCAGTTGTGAGTACCTTTCCCATGTCTTACCAGCACGACCAAGTTCCAACGTAGACTGATGGTGTAAACGTAGGGATATGCAGGAACATATAGGAATGGGCGATACCGTTCGGAGTAGACTGGGGTGGAAAGAACCAGTTACTGCGCGAACACAAGCTCGTAAAGAGTTCGACCAGCTTGCCGCCGAGTGGAGAATCCATCAGTCGATGAAGCAGTATCCCTCCCCAGCCAATGGCTCTGCACTATCGACTCCGCGGTTAGACTCGGCATCTACGACGGACGAGTCTGACGGCCATACTAGGTCTGATCATCTGCCTAACTTTGCATTGCCTGAGGCCACGTTGCGCGGTAGTGCCGATGAAAATTCAGACGAAGACCTCAATGTACCGCTCGCGTCTCTGGAGCCGTGGGAGCGAATCAGCCGCAAGATGTGTATTGCCATCGGGTGGAAGGCAGGCAGACAAAATGGTATTTAAGTTATTCAAGTCTCATATATGGAGTATTCACGGCCGTGCATCATATCTATAATCGGAAGAAGGCTCATAATAAGGATGGGCCTCTTAGACAAAAGTATTTGTAGTATCGGCTTGATGTCGTACTGTTTGTACCATGCTTTTATATTTCCTTGAGTCGCTCCTTGTTCACCGTATCTCGTGCTTTCGCATTAGGATGTAAAGATATCTGCAGAATAACTGCCACTTCTTCTGCTGGCCTCATGATGTCCGGCATCCACTACCAGCACCTCGCGCTCCGTCTATTGATACTGAAGTTGTGTCACTGGTTTCGTTTGCATTATGGTACTTGGAGAACCTCCGTTCAATGATAGATGACAGGTATGATAAATGGTATATATTCCGGATCAGTACGTATACAACTTCCTAGTAGTCATACGGTAGCGACTAATTTCGAAGTGATACTGCAAATAGATAAAGCGACCGTGACCACCGGTGAAGGCACTGGCCCGCGGGTCAGAGGCACAAAATTCCTCGCGTGCTCCGAGTCCGCCCTGCCAAGAGTGATTTGAGCGACCAGAAGCGACTATAGCTAAACGTTACTGTACACCAACTTCGAGACCTGGACTGTTATCTTCCTGACAGCGTTCCAATCCTAATTTTTCATAGAACCTACTGGTACGATGCCCTTCCTCTCCACATTTTTGCTAACTTCGCTTGTGCTCGTGGACATCTCCCACAAGTTGATCATAGTAACGTCACGGACTGTGTCAGTCTCGACAGTCCTCGAGACCGTAACTCCGCTCCTCCCAAATCCGACCGTCGTGATTCCGCTTGTAGCATCCTTCCGACAAACGAAGGTAGACATGGGGTTGTCATCCCCAGTGACGCGACGCGCTTCAACCTCCCCAAAGACGAATACGTGACGAAGGAGAAAGGTAACAACTACCGGGACATTACAGACGATCAGCGAGAAGGTATCCTCGATGATGGCGGCTACCACAACTCTGACGCCGCCGCCCGTGAGTATAAAGGCTGCGTGCACGAGAGAGACGATGCTATTGAAGAAATATGAATACAACCAGCAGCATCTCGGCAGGTATTACGCACGTTGTGACGATGCTGGTTGAGAAGATAACCATAAGTCGTCTGCGCGTCCCATCCTGCGCAGAAAGCTGCTGAAGAAGTCGCAAGGGTGTTGCGATAAGAAGCATGTCCGCAAGGATATCCGCTGGTAGGTGAAAGGGATAATCGATGAGACAGAATGTAATGAAGGCAGAAATGACTGGACTCACTAACGAGTTGACATATTGCGACCTGCTTTGTCAACGGGCACTGTGGAGATGGTGCGCCCTTCCATGTTGCCATTGGTTCACATACCTACAATTCATGGAGCAATGGGTGCCGTCAATACGCAAGCAAAGATAGTAGGCCGTCGTGTAGTAATGGGCATACCCAGAACAATTGCGCACACATGACGAGTAACACAATAATGAACACTATAGCTACGCGATGCAAAATCTGCGGCCCGGCTCTATGAGCACCTCGAATTGAGAAAGTTGAGATTATACGTACTCTTCGTATTCTCGGGCTGGGATCAATCCTGATAATCGAGTACAAGATTGACAATCGCGCGGTCCTGCCATAGAGATAATGAATTAGTTAATTGACACTACTGCAAATTAGAAGATTATGCTAATTATCATTTACCATATAACGAGGTAAAAAGTGATTGCCATGATATAGTAGGCAGCGATGCGACTCGTTCGAGGAAGGACATCTAGTAGCAGTTCAGTGTCTGTGTAATCTGGCAGGCTTGAGACACCACTTACGTGGATTGGGTAGATGCATGAACACAGATGCGACCTGCACAAACAAAAAGATCGTGGCCAAGAACGCGCATGCATCGTCCCACCAGAATTTCGCCCGTCGGAGGTACAACCGTGCAACTGTAGCAAGAAAAGCGATGAACGAAAATATCGCTGATACCACTATCGAAGACTATAAGTAACCCAACGAAGCATGTTGAGGCTGCTAAACATTACCTTTGAGCTGTAAGAGCGGATCGGCGGCCATGACAAGTAAGCTAACGGGGAGATGGAGAATGAGGACGTTATTAAAGCTGCTAGATCTTATAAGGCTGTCTTGAAGGACTGATCTCTCCTGTAATGATATACTGGGCTTCCCAACGTAGTAGAGTATAATCAGTATCACGACAGTCGTAGTCTTCCATGTGTTGGTAGTAGCACTGAGCCCCACTTCGACAACTGTCAGTGGTCAGCCGCTGTGAGTTTGATAAGTAAGACGCCGCTTGTGGTACTTCGAGCAGAATTTGGGCTGCAAGGCTCCAATAGTAGCCCATAAAAAACCTATATCAGTGTAGCAGATGGATGCACCTGTCATGAAGGCCAGCGAGGTCAGCGAAATGGAGTAGTAGATGCTACTACACTCCAACAGAGTCAAGCATGTCAGATGCATAGCTAATAGGCGAAAATCAATCTTCGAATTGGTATGGTGATGAGATGAGGAGCGTACCTTGAGTATGAATCGCTTCTTATTTGCGATTGCGGGAGAAAAGGGAATCCCAGGTGCAAGTGTACAAGTGTGCCGGGAACATAGAACTGAGCGCTTCGGGGCTGAACTTGAACTTAGATAAATTTCCAAAAGAGGAAAACGTACTATCATATACGCTCCCCGCCGATCCTTGCAGTTCCGTGCTGGATGGACCGGATGCTCTCATATCAGATTTAGCCTCGCAATCCTTACGTCAGTACTCGGCTGTTGCAATGATTAATTGAAAATTTGAGGTCCATTGAAGGCCATCAATCTGTCGAACGCCTAGATGAGGCAGTCAGAGTTCGATCAGTCAATCAGCGAGGCTCAGTATATGCTCAAGCTTACTACATATACGCAAGTATTACTTCACTGTATTGCAATGCGGATTCCTTCTTCAAAAACCCAAAGCCGCTCTTGATTCATTCGACTGAAGGAGCTGCTACATTGAGATGCTCCACATGGAACTTCGAGTACTTTGACCGATGAGGAAGGCTCCTTTTCTCTTGGAAGCTTGAGTAATTACGTTCGCCGTATAACGTTCAGGAAGGCTTCTGACCCGTTGAGGCTAACAGCCTACTACGTATAACAGGCTACACACGTAACAAATGAGACAATGCCAGACTATCAACTGAGGCTACTGCTGGCTTACTTCGTCGATGTGATTGTTGTTCCCAAATGGTTTATAGGCTTGAGTAATATATATATATATATATAAGTGGAAATATGGCCTGGGCCTGGGATGGCTGACGAGTCTTTCAGCTTGCGTGTCGCACTTTACCACCTCAGGAACGCAAGTATGCTACGGAAGAAACACTTACAGTTGAACCAACTGACGACGCTCACCCTCGCGTTCCTCCCAATTTTATTCTCAACCACCTCTGCGAATTCACACAACACTTTCCTCGAACTCACTGCAGTCGTCACCAAGCACAATGCCTCCAATTTCGAATGCTGGCGTCTTGCAAGCCCGTTCACTACATCGACTGGCGCAGGTACGATTGGCGCATTGACGCTGCTGATTGACAGCCTGGCAAACACAACCTATACTGTTTTCCCCCCGAGGTTTGAAGGGGGCATCCATAACGCGCCGCACGCCCAGTAGGTCTTCATATTTCCTTGTCCACGTGTATTTCCCCACACCGCGCAGCACTGTGGTCACGGTACCACATGATTCGTCCGTCCGCGGCACTCTCATATCTGTTTACAGAAACTGATTGGTGCTGGATTTCTATTGATATAGACTTGCGACTTACCTCTCCGGAGTTGCCCACATAACCCTTCCCAACGACCCAGCAGCAAGCGCCTATCTTGTAGGGGGCGATACCATCCTCGTCCTTGACACGAACGGCTCTGGCCACATCACATCCTATCCATCGAACGTTGAGACGAGGGCTTTGCAGATCCCGTTTGAAGGGGTTCGTATACCAGAGCATAGAGTACTCCACACTGGTCCGTGTACAACGAACTCTCAAGTGGTCTCTGGCTAGAAACAGTCGGACGGAGTACCAAAGATGCGATGAGGTTCAGGAGCTGTAGACGTACGAATGTTATATATATATAGCTATCATAGCGGCATATGCACATATTTCTTGGGCCTACCTGCATCTTGTAACGCTTGAGAAAGAGCAATATACCCCACGTTGCCGAGTCCTGGTCGGTGATAGTGGCACAGCCTGTGGTTGTATTCGGTCGTGCTTGGAGCGTCGACTCGAGCTGGGCCCCTTCGCAGTTGACATTCGAGTTCACCAGCTGACCACGAGAGTAACAATAGCAGATTTAAAATAATTTAATGGTTGATAAAGCACATAGCTCATTTGCTCCTGTAGGTGAACGAAACACATCAACTGCAAAAAGGTTGTCAGAGTACTACGGTGAGAAGAAATGGGCAAACCACCCACGTAATACCATGAAACTCTGCCGAATGCTCATTTTTGTCCCTCGGAGGATTAAAAGCGTTTCATAAGCTGTTGACAACTTCGGCCTAGTAATAGGGGGCACTTGGGAGAGGTGATGGTTCTGTTGACCTCAGCTGTCCGGTACCGGTACCGGTGTCGCGCAAAGACGCCCAAACTCACCGGTCAATGTTTTGGCTTGTTTGCACATTGTAAGTCATGAATATGATCTTCGAGCACGTAGTGCTTATTCCGGCTGCCACAGCAGTCCATTCAGGCTACCTGGCTGGCTCAAACCAAAGGCAGCTACATATGTATAACGAAAAGGTGCGTAACAAGTATGCACGGTCTCTCTACACACCGGGGCCCTTCAAGTGGCATACATTGCATCAGGAAGCCTTCAACTTCGACATAACTTTCCAAGCCGCGATGAAATTGTATCACGAGTCGACGGGTCAGTGTTATGACAAGAGCAAACACAGGTCTCAGCGGAGCAAATGGGAATGGGAGGACGTGTATGGGTATCATCAGGAGAGATAGATGATCGTTCGGCTGTGGGAGAATACGGAGGAGGTGGGACAGAAGCATCGCTGGGGGATGAAGAGAGAGGTGACAGAGGAGGCGAAGAAGGCGTGGTGTGATGACAATCGCACGCACACGACGAAGTGCATGGTGGAGGAGATTGACTAGGACCGCCTTGGCTACCTTTCTTCAGCGCAGAGTACAGGCCGAGGCCTGCACCGGCTGCCTGAACGGCCCCTCCGACTGCGGCTGCGCCATAACCGCCCATGGCAGCACTCTGTAGCGTGGCGAACACACCACCAGCAGCCGCAGGGCCCATGATAGATTGCAAACCTGCCGCGATCCCCCCTACGAATGGATCACAGTGGTACTCAGTAAAAGAACGCTTTACACAGCTCATCATAGCACTTACCCGAAACAGGACCAGCAGCGCCGAACCCTAGCACGCCAAGTACCGGCAATGCGACCGCCATTGGAGCAACGACCATAGCACCTGCAGCCACTATACCACACATTTTCATCACATTAGGGCCCTGATTAGATTCGGGGATAGCGTCGATGCCAGGGTTGGGGTTGTCGTGCTCCTCTGATGCGCCATTGATATTCTCTGGTGTTGCACGAAGTCCGTTTGGGGACTCTGTGGGCGAACTGTTCTCGGTGCAGTCGGTAGTAACCTTGTCAGAGGTCGACTCGGTCTCTTCCACAATCATAATGCTCTTGCTATCTAGTACATCGTATCAGCTCCAACTGCGTGGTGATTGTAGACACATAATCTGGGACTTACGCGTATAATAGAATGGGCGCACAAAAGATTGGCAAGTTCGTCTGAGACGTGTGTCTGTGACTGATGGCAAAATCTGCTCGTAAATGAATGAGAGAGAGGAGGACGAGGAGGACGAGGAGGAGGAGTGGCTATGGTGGTCGGGGACACAGCCTTTTAGGTGGCTGGGTATGGTTGATATTCGGATGCGTATAAGGTTCAGGTATGAGAACGACGCCTCGAGGTGAGTAGAAGAACCCAGAAGACGATAGGCCAACAATACTATCATATCGAAGTAGTAAATGAATCCGCCGAGCGCGCCGATGTGCGGCAATGAGGTAAGGTTTTGCGCAAGAAGCGAGGTCATTTGGGACACCGAGAGTAGTTGATCTCCCTAATATATACACGAGTGCAAGAAGGTCTGTACCTACATGCTTATCATAGGACCGTTGAGCTGCTCAATCCAAGCAGCGCAACGCTGGTTTTGATACACCACTGGATATCCCCTGCTGCTCCCTGCTGCTCCACTGGCAGGTCCGTAAACGTATTAGTAGAAAACTCATCAATCGTCAATTCTTCAAACAAGATGCTCAGCGAATGACACTTACCCGTGAGGACTCTGAGGCTCCATCCTCAACAAGGTCAACTTGAAGGTCCGTTGCCGGCTCCATAGTGTCATCGAAAAGCTCTGACTGCAGAGGTGCGTCAAGACTTCCGATGACTCGTGTAGTCAACGTAATATTTGGGCTTGTATGAATCGAAGACTCGTGATCAGCGTACGTATGCGTATTGAGGAAGATACGACTACAAAGAATGTTCGGGGCACTGTCGTAGCAAGTTATGATGCTGATAAGTAAATAATGGGAACTGACACACAAGAGTCGGACGTACATGTTAAAAAAGGGCGAAATGATCTGTCCAATGCTATTCAGTGCATCGGTGCCCTACGTGGCGATACATAAGCAGATTTCCAAAGCATAACAATGTTGTGAAAAGACTTACCTTCTCAATGGTCACGGAGAACTACGTTTGTATACGATTAGCGCAATTCCACGACGTTTAAATACATCGAAATACGCACGGTTGCAGCCACAAGACAGGCAGTAAGACCGAGGACGACGCTATGAAAATAATTTAATGGAAGATACTGACAGTAAATCTGGGTACAAACATATAATACAGAACACCTGCAGAAAGCGGATGCTGGATAAGTAATAGCGTACATGTTCCAGCTATAAGTGAATGAAGCTTACCATCTCTTGCAACCCTTTCAATAAGGCTGATACGGCGAGATTTTCCCATTTGAACGATAATACCAAATGACGGAGTGATGATGGCAATGAATATGAGGGTATCGAGTGCAAGAGCTAACACTGGGGTCACAAATTGAGCTATAATGATGAGATATCATCAAATGAGCTGATCGAACAGAAGTGTATGAGGACTAACATCTAAGTAAACGAAGTTAGCACCCAAGCACTAGGAACAGTATTTGCGATATGTTGTAGAACCTTACCGCTGGAATAAAACTTTATGAGGATCATTCGGCCTGATCCAAGTACAGCGAGGATCAAAGGGTCTGCCTTGCCCAGGGATTGGTACCTCAAGCGTGAGGTTGATCTTTAGGTTTCGTGAGTAGGGTTCAATTTCTGCAAGTAACACGAATAAAGATCCAGGGTGGACTTACGTAAGTCTCATGCGCACAGCGAGCAAGTACTATCACTGTTCCTAAAGCTAGCACTAGCCGACTTCGATTACAGACTGCGTAAGCCCGTAGTAATAGTAGCACTGTGGCAGTGAAGAAACGATACACAGTACTTGTTAACGCTGGTTCGTACATGAATAGGAGGGCGACATACTGTTGGTACATAAAACCGCTAATTCCTGTGCCACGGAACTAGGATAGCTGGTGTCTGCACAACTACGCATTTCAGCATCACCGGTAGTCTGATAACACGGAAACACTTTACAATCTATTTGACCCCTTGTCTCCCACGAGGTACGATATGTACATACACGCACAGAAAAACGTGCAGTACCGCCCAACAACATACAGAACAGCCGCAAGAGATATTCTGGATCTGCGTTTCCAGAGCAAGCGAATCTCCATAGGTAGAGTATCAAAGTAGTCTAAGGCCAACAATACTGAATGAAGTTAGTGTAAACGCTTAGAATACGAGCGATCCGTACAAGACAACACTCACTTCCAGATGCCGCTACTGCGTAGTTATTTTGGACTCTTTTGAACGACCCATTTATTAGAGTTACTCTCTGCCAGCTATTGCGTAGGGAGAACTCACTGATACCAATCGAGTGTAGTCGGATCCGTGCCCGCCATTTCGCTAGCTTGCTGAACGGCTGAATATGCTATGGGGAAATTCGCGTGTGCTTTGGAAGACCTTCTTGGAACGGCTCGCAGAGTCCTGCCATGCGAGAGATTTAAAGAACTAGAATAGAGAGAACGAATCTATAAAAAGACAATGCAAACCTTCCCGCTTCCCGCTGGCAGGAGCTTATCACATTCGGTGGAAATCAAGACATAGATGTCATTCTGGCCGGAACTCGATGTCAAGGACAAGAGCTTGGAGCGGTGATGGAGTGACAGGCCGTTCTGACGGCATTAGGATCCTACAACTAGTATGTATGAATCAGTATTGTTTGACGATTAATTTCACTGTACGGTACGGACCTTGCGGTCAACGAATGATGTATTGTCGTTATTGACGGAAGTACATACCCACATCGTATTTTGCGCACCGATATAAACCAAACAGTAAAGGACTCAGTGGACTGCTCTGACTGACCATGGACTGGATAGAATCATGATGCACCTCCCGTCAACATCTTGTAGTAGAATTGGCATCAACCCGTCGACCGCGCGGGTCAGGCACCGTTTGTAACGGTGCCGAGACTGCTTGATACTACTACAATGCCACGTTGAATCTAATGGAGTATATGCTGTCAGTATCACCAACAGTGGGGTCATCGCATGGAATTGAAATTGTATCGTGTTTCGTGATTGAGCCACAGGAATACGGAGGGCGGTACCGAAACTGCTTCGTCGCCTGCACGGAACACCGTTTACGTCTTTCCTGCAGCAGTGCATGCAGCAAGAATAACTTAGAATACCTGTCCGTTTAGGACCCGGATCAGTGCCAAGCTGAGTGGTACTCATGCGGTTCCGTTATTGCACAGTACATCGCAAGGATGATGATATTCTTGTCATATTTAGCTTCATCACAGCAACACAGATGTGACAGCCATTGCGGAACTTGAAGTACTGGCAGATGGTCAGCGAATAGTTGGTCATCTAAGAACTGAAAAGCTCCAGCGCGGAGAATCGGAAGTACAAGGACGATACTCACTAAAAACATCCCACAGTATTCCCACTTGATTTGTGAGTTTATAGGTAGCACTAATGTGATAGGTAGAGGAAAATTGTGACCCGATAGCATCCTACTTAAGTAACGGTAGCCGTGGTGATAGTATTAGTAGCAGTAGTGCGATGGAGCGCCTATTGGCTTCCGAGGTTCACCGGCGTCAGAGTTTGATTCTGTTCGAACTTAAAGGTGTCCTGCCACCAAGCAGCACAGTCGCGAGCAGCACGATGGATCACAGGTGGTTTCCGTACTACCCCCATTGGTGCCCTTGAAATGATGGCGGGACTCATACCCATTCGTCACCAAATCGACAAGTACATGTCGAAAGCGACTCTCAGAGCGCATACTGTCCACGCTGGTCACCCCATGAGGGCTAACCTCCCCATGGGATGGCTGCAGGATAACAATGAATTACACACACAGCCCTTCCGACTGCAACAAAGGCGGCACGGAAATGGCAATGTGTATAAGAAAGATCAGACGATAGAGACCCCCTTCAGGCATATCTATCAAACTGCGAGTGAGACCATGACGGAAACGTTTGACCCACTGCATCCACAGCTGTTTTATTATCTTCCAGACAGGGACCGCAACCGAAGAAATAATAATCTCCCATCTTAAACTGAGCATA
>JAXQGN010000389.1:0-28790 GCA_037039805.1 Irpex sp. M6601 | reverse complement strand
CCGAAGAGCTCGACGATGGTGAGGTTCAGGCTGAAGATGTCGTGCGTGATGTTCTTGACTTCTGCCACGACCTCGTGGTCCTTGAGTTCAGGGTTCTTCATCCTGTTGTCGCCGTCTTTGTCACGGAGCAAGACATCGACTGGAGGGAGGCGCTGCCAGTTGTGGCCGTTGAACTCGAGAGGGGTACTCTTGACATCCTCTACCCTCGATGGCTTACAATGAAGTTAGCAAATGCACCTCTCGACACCCCACATCAGACTCACCGGCACTTCGTGCACCACGACGTCAACATCCATCTTATCCGTCGTCCGTTTGGCGTGTAGCTTGAGGTCCAACTTGTTTACGACCCTTCTTATGCGCGCTGGTCCTGGCTTGTCGAGCAGGGCCTTCACCTGCGTCTTGACTTGGCTCGAGAGGACCTTCGATGTCTTCTCACTCTTCTGAACAGCCTTCTGAACCATTTTCTTGAACTGCGTGGTCCTAGGCATCGTGACGAGTCGAGTAGAGAGAGAAGTAACTGCGGTTGAGAGTGGGGCGCGCGAGGACGAGTGACTGCCTGTGAGCAAGTTGGCCGGGGACCGGAAAAGATGGGAAAAGTCGAACCTAGGACGCAGCTCTATTTATACGTTTTCGGCGTGCTTCTCTCGACGCGATCGAGTTTGTTTACAACATCACGTGCCGTCAGGCCGGGTCATGATTGGCTTGTTTCTTGGTTTCCCGTTAAGGTCGTACGTTTGGCGCCCGTTGTGAACCAGGTTGAATGTGAACGACGACCTCGCTAGCCCTGCCAAAACTGCGCTTGGATTATTAAACATAGTCGGAGAATATTTGAGCGACACAGTATCACTTACTGTCGAATCAGCGTCCAGACCGTCAATTGCACATTGACAAGTCCAGAGACTCCATACTTACTAGTAGCGGCGAGTGTGAACTTGAAGGGCCTCTTGCGAGTGATTCCCTGCCTTGGTCGGTCTTCCATACAGTCATAATGAAGGCCGTCAATACCTATTCAACGCCTGCAGCCTGATGCGCAAAGCCTGGTGGCCTTAGGTATTTGAATGACAAAAATGCCTGTTACAGCTCAGCATTTCGTCCTCTGGTGCCGCGCAGGCGGGAAGTGTTGTGGGTAAGCCATCAGATCTATCTGAACATTATGTTTCAGTACTTCAAGCTTCAGCACTCGAGCAGTTTCATAATCGTATTCAGAGACGAGTAGTTTCCCTTGCATATACTTTGAGAACCGAGTCAGCTTATGCGTTCGGGCACAGACCGAAATCTTACCTCTCCTTCCTATGAATATGCATCATGGTAGGCGACAAGCGAGCAAAATGCCAGCCGTACCATTGTTTATGTTTATGGACGATTTGCGAAGTGAAGGTGAGTAGTTACTAGACAGTTGCAAGCTTTGTAAAGTCTCATGGCCGCTGGCAAACAAGATTATTTAGTTTCGCCGAGGTTTCTTCCAATGTTCGCACGAACGCTGTGACATCAGGCAGGTCCATCAAACTCTTCTAATCTCGTCTATCTTCAAGCTTCTTAGCTACATCCATGATTCTCAGAGCTGAGCATTATTCTTATAGCTAAGACCATAGACTGTACGCAGCACTCCGAGACCGTCACCCGAGTGGCCTTGTAATCTCTCATAGAAGATTATAATGGCCTGGACTGTAGGGTAAATTCCCTGATAACGAATAGTAAGTAACAATTCCATTAGACTTCGTAACAGAACGGGGGCATATACGCAGACAATACGTACGACCAAGTGGATGAGACTTGTACTCTCCAGGTATGTGGCAATAATATTTGAAAACTGTTGAGATTTTCCCAAGCGACCAATCACCAGAGCAACCTGCCATAACGATTCACTTGATAGTCAGTGATAGTGAGTTACTGCGTCTTAATTACTAAAACAATACCCATAGTGCACAGTACGGCAGTCCTGAATCCACGATTAATGCTACAATACCTAACAGCTTGATCTCCGTTCCGAGGCTTGCCTTGGAAAAGTGCCTTTGCAAAGTGAGCCTCAGAGACCTGTTATACACCTAAGCCTTGTGCAGTCGACTCGGATACAACATGTCTGAAGGGAATCGAACACGCACCACAGCTTATATCCGGTAAACAGTATTGGTAGCACATTTAGTGCGCCAGACATGCATAGCACAACTATTCCAGGTACATCGCAGAAGAAACAGCTGAGCGCTGGATCAGTGCTAAAGCACGGGCTGGAAGTCCTCAAAGCATTCCAGCAGGAAGAAGCTGCGTTGATCATGAATTTTTTATTACTGCAGAACAGAGTAATTGGTTACACACCGAGTAAGGTTGGGAGGGAAATGACGACGATAACCAATAACGAATAACTTTTCGACCATAACAGTAGCACTCTGAGGAGAACCATGGAGGTGCTTAGTGCAATCTGCAGCTATCGTCAGTACTTGGAATTAATTCAAAAAGTGGTGAATGAGATGCCTACGCTGGCTGTGAGCAGTACAGTCTCAACACACCTCGGCATGGGTAGTAAGTTCATAGTGTACAGGCCATCGCCTTCGAGATCTACAAGAGAAGGCATCGGTAATGAGCATGGCCCTCCGATTTCAATGGCTTGCAAAAGCGCATGTTGCTCGGAAGGCGATACCAGTGTCTTCTGCATCCAGGCAAACGCTATACCCCAATGAGCTGTGGCTATAGCGTACGTCAAGCCGGCAATGCAGACCATTGTCGTGTAGAGAGGTTTTTTGATACCTGGAGAGGTATCTCGACTACGCGACGCAGTTAGACATAGTGCTGGAGGAGTCATAAAGGGACCGAAGGACTTACATCCATAAATAGAACAAAACTACGATGAGGCATGAAAATACACCTACGAATTGATAGACAGTCGCGATGAGAATGGGCTGCAGCAATTGGAGATAAATGACTTGCCCCAAAGTACCGTCTCAATCACCAGAGGACCTGTAGTAAAGGCGTTTAACCCTCTGGTTGTGACCCAGAAATCTCTGGAACAGGTTCGGTCGAAGGGCTGACTCAGCATGTTGTACCAAGCTCGCAGAGAGCCAAGAGTTCTGCGGTACCACAGGCCGGTGCATCAGAAAGCTCGAACGTATATATACCAGACTGAACTCACCTAACACCACGTCCGAGTCACGTCGCACCGCGGACCAGATGAGATAGATGGCATATTTATATGGGTAGCTCGCCTCAACAAAGAAGTTCATGGATAGGCCAAATCCGCTGACATTGCCATCACGTAGACAGGAGTGCTGATAGTAGAAATGAGCTGCCATCTACTCACAGCGATGCGATGAATCAAGTTGTTGATTATGATGATCAAACCGAAAGAAAAAACAAGGTATACATCTCGAGCACACCAGCCAACTTGAAGTTCTAATGAACGTGGAATTCAGGCAGCGTGGCGACATCTGTCAGCTTGTGCATTCTTCTGATAGCGTATCTTGCACCGGCGTGTAGGCATCTCGAGAGTTTTCTTGGGCGAACTGCATGGCCGATCGCATGTGCACAGAGTGTACATTTTGCGTGAGCGTGCGGATGGATTGCACGGCGCTGGTGCCGCCCTTCTGCAACCTTTCGAACGTGACCATGGATACCAAGATGGTTGGATACATGCCCTGTTTGCATCCATGTATCAGCATCATCTTACATATCAGGACCAGGAGCTGCGATGATGAAACCGTGGCGTACAACTAGTTGGACGAGTCCTGAGTTTTGAAGATACGCCACCGAAGGTTCACCTGGCGAATTACTAAATGTGCCGGCTAACACAATCACCTATGGTGAGGTCCACCATAAGTCAGAACCAAGCATCTCAAAAACGTCAACGACATACCCATAATGCGGAGTACAGAAGCCCTGTATCAATTAATAGCCCGAGAACTTTCTCAGAACGAGTTCGAGTGTTCCCTTTGGTAAGATACGATTTGATAACTTGCTTGTGTTCCCTATTCCCACCACATGAGCAGACACCCCCAGACGATGCATTGAAACGAACCATGCTTTATATCCAATCAGATATGTTGCCCATAAATTGAGTATGAACGACACCCCGATGACTGGGACACCATTGGAATTGCAAAAATTACAATCGGTGCTCTTCTCTGTGCCGCAGGAGACAAACACAGTGATAGCAGATAACCCTAGAGTTCACCTCAGAGGAAGAAATATGCAGTTGTAAGATATGATACGCACCTAATAACCACAAGAATAATAGGCTGTTGACCAACTGTACCACAATATTCCTGGGCCATATTACCCCTGCCCTGTAAAGCACGAGCGCGTCGCTTAGAATGACCTGAGTACAAATAAGAATGTATCTGTAAGGACTAGAACTAATCCATGATGGAGTTAGAGACAGTCATACATTGACCGATAGGAACGCAGTTGGACCGCAACTCGGCAAAACGGGTAGGTTGAAGAACAATGGGCTGTCAGGGTTAAATTCCTGAGGTGTCGGACAGAGTGTTGCGATGGCAGAGTGTTGAATACTGTTTAAAAGAAATTCTTCCTGCAAGCTGGAGGTCTTTTGGAGCCAATCAAACATGACTACCCAGTGTGCCGTCGCTGCTGCATACATAGTCACACAGACGGAGATCATATAGACCCTAACGATACTGTGAGGAGAGTCCTGGCTGCATGAAACGACTAAGATGATGTCTATGTATGAGTTATTGTAGTTGTGTGACTTACATCCACAGAAATGTCGATAAAATGAGGAGGCACGAGAATAACCCTTCCGACACATATTAGCGAGATGACACCCGGAGGGACTTAGAGCTATTCACTTACCCCATAGCATCGTCTCTATGAGAACTGGTCCTCGAACAACCGAGTCTAAAAGCTGCGTTGCTTGCCAAAAGCCTATAAAGCACGGATATGTCGGCATTGGGGCTTGACAAGGTGAAAGACGAGAAAACACGATGGGTCGTAGAGTAGACACCAGGCTTATCGAGCCGCGCCACAGATCTGATTCAGAACATCAATGTATGGGAAGGGTTGACGGGTGATACTGGCAACTGACCGTGGCCGGTGATAATCAGCATAACTCACATCGCTCACACGAAGCCATATCTTGATCTCCAGAAACCCCAAGCAGTATAGAACAGAATTGAAGGCAACACTGGCATCGTCAGGTCAATATGTGAGACGGCTTCCTGCTGACTTCCAAGACGATTGCATCTGTGCCGCATATACATCATATGGACCTAGAACGTTCTGACCCGATGAGTTATTGGGTGCATTGTGAGGAGAGTGGTAAAGTTTCTGATACTCCGTTGCTCAAGGACAAAACCTTCTATTGAGAGGATACCACCCACATGGAGCCTCGCAGGAGGAGAAGCTGCCGTGAGACTATGTGTCGATGTTTTTTGATAACAATCTATAAATTCCCAAAACCAATGCTCGAAACGCGTACCGTGCACTACGTTACGCCCCAAAAACCTTCGCCTTGATCCCCGCCCACGCTCTCCGACGCTCCTCAGCAGCAGCGCCATCTCCCAACACCGACTTGTTCTCTATAGCTCTGCGGCTCAGGTACGGCATCACCTGTGAGAAGGAAAGGTGTAAGTCAACGGTGTTAATTCGTAACATATGCCATGCTCACCTCCGTTAACGACCCATAAGGAACGTACTTGATGACAAAGGGAAGAGAAGCCTTCGTTCGATGGACAAGGTAGTCGGTCAAGTTGTCATGCATACCTACCGACACGCGAGCCATTCAGTGAGACTCACTCTGCGAAACGTCTGCAAGAAACATACCGTATAGTTGTGCCAAAGTCACTCGTTCCGTCACTTCATCGTCGATCTTCACCACAGACTCGCCCTCCGTCGTCTGCCCATCAACCTGAGCCAAATCACGCGCCACGAGCCCATCGAGGATCACCTTCGCGCTCTTCCAGTTATGAGTGCCAAACAAAGCACCAACTGTAGGTACAGAGTCTATCGGCTGAGCAGGTGTTGACGGAGTATATCCGAACCACGACTTCCACGAGCTAGGTGAGGAGCTTCTGGGTGCTGCACGAGCGACGTCTTCAGCGATGGCGTCTAAGAGGATGTTGGCTGAGAGGTTGTAGCAGGCGTCGGTGTCGGGTTTTACTGGCCAGACTGGGGGAAGCTCTTCGTGCGAGATTGACAATGGGGTACGGTGTGCTTGTGATTCGTGTGGATGATATGCGCCACGGACGAGCTTGACGCCAAGAGCGTAGCCTCCTCGTTTAGCTGATTCCAAGCTGTAGTACAGGTATTCTGGGGTTCTGCGCGATAGCAGGCTATGTTAGATATTTCTATATCAGATATGGATCAGTACGCACCTTCGGAGATAGGCCTGAAAAGTGTTGTAGACAAGCGGTTGGACGGATGATGTCGAATGTTGCGCGCTTGATGTAGGAAGTCGATTATATTTGGCCATGAGTGATAGGGCAAATGCGTCAATAGCAGGCTAAAGAAGGCGAGTTAGACCTGTAAACTCATGTAACGCGTAGTAGAGATCAGCGTACTTGATACCAGCTGCGCCAATAAATGATTAGTCGATAGTTTAACACCGCGTTATGGAGGCAAGAGCTTACGTGTGTTCCGCGTCGATAATAATCCTGACGTCACGTTCAGATGCACGTTGACATATCGATTCCAAACCATCACGTAACTCCTTCAACGTTGCAATGTCTTCCGGACTAAGATATTCGCGTGCGGCCAGAGGATAAGCATCCAAAACATCGAGGTCGTTCAGTTGAGGTGATCCAGGAAATGCAACAGGTATGCGTGGTCTAGTATCGACCAGGTATTTTGAGAGTTTGGTCAATACGTGATGATCCGGTACGAGAGCAGTCTAAAGTGATAACGTCAGATTATGAGTATAGCTAGCGAGTACGATCGTACCAGTTTCACAGCAACCCATGTTCGCCTTCCCCTCAAACTTCTTCCAACGCGATGTTTGTCCTCAAAATCAGCAGCGACGTCAACACTGTGAACCATCTCCTGTATAATCTGCTTGTGCATCGGCAGCACCTCCTTGCCCTCCTTCCCCTTTCCCGCAGCAGCTGCCTCGTCTACTTCGACGCTGTATGCAAATAGACATCCTTTGTTCTCCTTGCGAAATTGCTCGAGAAGAGGAATTGCACCTTCAGCGGTGTCCGCACCCACGAACTGAGGGGCCCATTAGCGCCCATGTGTCTTCTGGACTCGGAGATAGGGACTTGCCTGGTCAAAGAATGTAACGCGTACAATCGCCTCCGTAATCGTCCTCACTATTGGAATAGACAGGCATGTAGATAGGATGGCCGGTGACCAGTCTACGAGAGGTGGTATTGAGCACATCGTATAAACGACGTATGACCTCAGGAGAGACGATAGAGGCGGTGATGGTGAGCGAGGCTGCGTCTGCCCTTCCGCATCAGCGTATACAGCATCTTGCCTGTTGAATAATACGAACGAGGTCGTTGCAGCCGCGCCAGAAACCAGAGCTAATGTGGTGTAACGTCGGAAGGATCCATGAGCGGGTGGTGGTCTGGTAGAGACTGAGCGGGCGAAGGGGCGTGGGTGTATGCGCTGTGCTGCTCGCAAGAGCAGCCTCACCGACATCGTGGTTGGCGGTCAAGAACAAGAGAGGTTTTCGGGCGAACGTGCCTTTATACGAGATAAGTAGTAAGAATGGATCCGCTCCGCCGCGTCTCGTGTCCGGCAAGACGAGGATGATCCCTCCGCGAGCTCAGGCAAGGAGAAGATTGGATAGCGAGGTCCACAGCGGCGGCGAGACTTATATTTCTGCATCCGTGGCGATCGTCAGTAAAAGAGATAATTCCGATTTCGCAGTCGAGTGGGCCGATGATGAGATAAAGAACTCGTGGCAAACTCGAGGAGTCATGCAGATAGACGGAGTGCCGTGTCCGCGGTGATCTTGAGCCCTATCTTGCTGGAAGATCGTTAGACACACGATGAAAAGACGTATTTTAGGGCCTCGAAGGGTCGAGAGAGATAGCCAAGTGAGCGACAAAAGCAAGCTTAGATCACCGGAGCAATCAGCACTCAGAGGTTGGCGCATCAAATGATGCGCCTCGGGAGTAAGCGTCTTGATTTACAGTGCTCTCGCTCGATCTGTCACCTCGTTCAAAATCGACCTCTCATTTGAGCTTCATTTCACGACCTTCAAGCAGCATGAGCGTATTCGAGGCCGATATAGCAGAGGAGATCCGCTCGTCCCTCCCTGGGACGGACGAGATCATCGTCCAGTACCTCTCGGGATATCTTATGGACTTGGACGATGCTGCTGAAGACGAAGACGTGCTACAAGTGACAAGAACAATCCTGGAGTCAGCAGCACCCTCGTCGTCTCGTTCAAACGGATATGCTCAGCTAGACAAGGTCATAGAAAAGCTGGGCAAGATGCTCGAGGAGCCATTGAGGAAACGTGCCGAGAAGAACCAGGCGGGCAAAACGAATGGGCTGGTGCGATTGGACAAGGTCATGGATCTGAGCAAGGCTGCTACTATGAGCAACACTATTGCTTTCGGTGAAGGTGTAGATTTGGAGAGTATTAACAAGGGAAAGTGAGTGCTTTGGTATAGTGCAACCATGAGCAGGGCCTAATTAACCATGCAAATCAGGGCTTCGCGAGTAGACATGAAGAAACTCGAAAAACAAGAGGCCAAACTTAGGGTTTGTGTCGTGACTATTTACTGTCAAAGCATGCCGAGTAACGTGATTATCAGGCCAAGATTGAGAAACGTTCTCGCAGAGATCTTTACGAAGGTTCTAAACTGCTTGACCAGCACAAGAAGCAGGTACGAACACGATGCTACTCCTTGCATCCAACATACTCTTATATCATTTCTAGCAAACATACGAGGAGATGTTCATGAAGATCAACCCTCTCGAGGCTGCAGCTGCATCTAAGAACAAGTCGAAGGATATTCATCTCCCCTCAATTGATGTCAGCTTTGGCTCAAACCGTATCCTGTGCGCACGTTTCTGTATGTGTATACCTCAAGCCGCTAAACCCTTCATAGATCCGGCGCGTCTCTCACTCTCGCACACGGTCGTCGGTACGGTATCATCGGTCGAAACGGTGTCGGAAAGTCTACACTTCTCCGTCACATCGCCTTGCGTGAAGTCCCCATCCCGGCTCACATTACTATCCTATTCGTCGAACAAGAGGTAGCTTCATCCTCCCCCACATGGTGCCCACATACTCACCTTCACCATAGATCGTTGGCGACGACACTCTTGCCATTGACTCAGTCCTCAAAGCCGATGTCTGGCGTGACCACCTGCTCAAGGAAGAAGCCGCCCTCAACGCCAAACTCCAAGAACTCGAAGCGGAGAACGACGAGAAACGATTCGACGATGCGAGAGAAGAGGCTCAGACACGGCTGGCTGAAGTTCACACTCGTCTCGCCGAGATGGAGGCCGAGAGTGGCCCAGCGCGTGCTGCTGCTCTCCTCGCTGGTGAGTATTCATACACGGCGCGTCATGTGTATACGCTAATATGGATGATTAGGTCTCGGATTTAGCGAAGCCGATCAGTCACGACCTACGAAGTCGTTCTCTGGAGGTTGGAGGATGCGACTTGCTCTGGCTCGTGCACTTTTCGTCAAGGTAGGTCAACGACAACAAGCGTCGGGAAAGTTACTATGTACTGACCATCTGTTTAGCCGTCTCTCCTACTTCTTGATGAGCCTTCCAATCACAGTACGTCAGCCTCTCGCTCTAAGCAAGACCAATGCTGAACCACCTCTCTAGTTGATTTGAATGCATTGGCATGGCTCGAAGACTACCTTCAGACGTGGCAAGGTACTTTGCTTGTTGTGTGAGTTCATTACATCGTCTATAGCTGGAACTCCCTCACTCACGTGTCTTGCGCAGATCTCACGACCGAGCTTTCCTGTTAGTGCTCTTCATCCTGACCGAGAGGTTTATAGTACTAACATTTCCGCAGGGATGCTGTGGCCACTGATATCATACACATGCACTCTGCCCGTCTCGACTACTACAAGGGGTAAGCGGTCCCTCTTGTCTACTTTACGCTACTCAACTCATGTCTATTCTACAGCAACTTCACGCAGTTCTACTCTACCAAGACAGAGCGTGACAGAAACCTCAGGAAGGAATACGAGACCCAGATGGAGTACCGCGCCCACTTGCAAGCCTTCATTGACAGGTGGAGGTATAACGCCAACCGTGCGGCACAAGCGCAGTCGAAGATCAAGATTCTCGAGAAGGTCGGAATCGTTCAATATAAAGGGGTTTGGAGTATACTGATACTCGTATAATTAGCTGCCTGAACTCACACCACCAGAAGCTGACGAGACAGAGACGTTCAAGTTCCCCGAGACAGAAAAGATCTCCCCGCCGCTTCTACAGCTCAACGAAGTCACGTTCGGATACACACCAGACAAGGTCTTGTTGAAGGGCGTCAACTTCGACGTCGGACTCGAATCGAGGATAGCCATCGTCGGACCTAACGGTGCCGGAAAGTCTACACTGTAAGCCGATTATCATTGGATGCTGTCAAACTGATCAGTGATGCTGAATTGGCGTGGCGGATAGGATTAAGTTGCTCATTGGCGACGTGAAGCCTTTGTCTGGACACGTCACGCAAAACGGTCGCTTGCGCATGTAAGCACACTGTTATATCAGGCTTCGCACGCAAAACCTGACATGGGAGAACGTAGTGGATACTTCGCGCAGCACCACGTCGATAACCTCATCCCCACGATGAGCCCCGTTCAATTCTTGGCGAGCAAGTTCCCTGGGAAGACTGAACAGGAGTACCGCCAGCATTTGGGTAACTTCCAGATCAGCGGTATGACCGGGTACGTGACCTAACTCTAGTCGTTCCTTTGATGTCGTTCGCTTATTGCGTCGAGTTTAGTTTGCAGATCATCGGCACCCTCTCTGGAGGTCAGAAGTCTCGTGTGGCGTTTGCTGCGCTGAGTCTGCAGAGACCTCACGTGCTCCTTCTCGATGAGCCTACTAACCACTTGGATATCGAGGTACGTCGCAATCTCCTTTCCAGTACGCAGAATTCTAATATTGTGGGTTTGCACTTCGTTAGGGTCTTGATGCTCTGATGATTGCATTGAAGACTTGGAATGGAGGTGTCATTGTCATTTCCCACGACGAGCGGTTCATCACTACTGTCGCTGAACAACTATGGGTGTGCGCGGATGGTACTTTCACGAAGTTCAAGGGCGACGTGCAGGCATACAAGGTACGCGTAACTTTGGGCAATATGACTACGACTATACTGATGACCTTTGTAGAGTCTTATTGTCAGCAACGTTAAGGCCAAGCCTTGAGTCGCTTGATCATGGCATCTATCTACTATAACTCTGTGTCGTTAAGTAAAGCATTCACTGTACTACTGCAAACTAAATGCTACACCCATCATCGAAGTGTGCGAAAGTAAAACCCCCCTAGGAACGTCTACGCAGTTCTATGGTTTGTACCTACTTGACTCTATGTCTATCTAAGATCCCCAATGTAAATTCTAACCCAAGTCCAGCACCTAAAACAGAGATTCTAAGCAATAACCCAAATATAAACCAATCCCCTCAAACCCAAGAAATAACATAATGAATGTATTCCACCTCGCGTTTATCATCCGCCCACACAGCGTCCTCGCACAGGATAATCTCTTTCGCGGTTATAGCGAGTGTGTACGCGTTCTCGGGAGATGCGTCGTCCGGAGGTGAGTCCCATCCTGCCCGGACGGAGGGCGCGAACGGGAAGGCTTTCTCTACACTCTCAGCTTCTGTGGTGTGTGTCGCACGGAAGGGTATCACGAGGTGGAAGCGGGGATGCGTGGAGGGTGCGATCGTCGAAGCTTCGGTGGGAAGGGTGACCTCGAGGGAGGACAAGGATGGCTTGCGGAGGAACTTCTCTATGCATGTCTTGATCCATAGAGCGTGGTCGAGCTCGTAAACCACGTCTGCGCCGTAGATTACGTCGAACGGCTCGTCAAAAGGGGGTGTCGGTGGGTCTGGTGGATTCGACCAGTCGAGGAAGTGAGGAGAGACCGTGACCGGCTGTACGTGCGCAGAGACGGGGAAATTATCTGCGATGTTCTTCTCTAAGTTTTCGAGCACTGCTGGATGGAAGTCTGTTGCGACTATCGTTGCACGTGTATCAATAGCTGATAGGAGCTTTGCAGTGGCAAGGCTGACAAGTCCGGTTCCGGCACCAAGCTCCAGTATTCGAGGTGCTTTCCTGCTCGAAGCTGCAAGTCCAAACTGTTGCGGTGTATGCGTGATCATCTCAGCGAGGAGACATGCTCCTCCCCAGGTCTGTGCGCCGACAGACGAGTAATCCTGATTATTGAGAGGGAGGTCAGTGACTTGGACCTTGATGGAAGAGAGATCCATAGTCGGAGGACAGGTGAAGACGAAAGTTCGTGACCGTGTACCGGCCGAAGAAGGTCCAGCGCAGATCGCCAGTAGGCGAGAAGCTTGCTCGATGACTGCTTCCACGTCATCTATATCTTCTTCTAAAAGTAGAGCTCGTGACACAAGCGCGGTTAACCATCGCACAGCGTATGCTCTCTCAAAGGAGTCAGCACGAACAGCAGTGAGGGTTGCCTCTGCATGGATTTGAAGAGGTTTGAGTCGTCGACGTGGCGAACATGGCGAGTGTGGCCGGGCTCCTGAGCGCAGAGGACAAGATCGTCGGTCTATGACACGGCTGCCATGAATTTCGGGATTGTATAGAAGAGTGAGGTATTGAATTGCGTCCACGAGATCTGCGATTGAACAAGATTTGATCTTGCTAATAGAAGGAAGGTGGGCCGTGGGAGGTCCCAGGATTGGGACGGTCATGTGCCACCTGTTGGGGGAAATTCAACATACGTGAGTCTTAACGTTGTTCATGTTTTGTAGTAAAACGTGCATAGGATTAGACTAAGGCTTCCTTACTTGTGCGATAAGTCGTGGCCAAACCTCAAAATCTTACGCTGCGGCTTTGGCCGAGATCATGTCGGCGAAGCGCCTTTACTGCCTAAAAAGGCAGTCAAAACGTTGTGGCGCATCCATCGCCGTAACTGTAAAGGGTTCACAGAATCTTCCCCTGAGAGGTTCTTGACCAAATTGTATGGAACCATGCCTATTATATATGAGAGTCCGAGCTGAAGGTGGTAGCAACTTATGAAGCAATTAGACGCCAAGCTCATCGAGAATAAGTAAGTAAACGCGCAGGCTGGTCACGGTGATTGTTTTGTGTCATGGCTGTCGGGAGTTGTGGCCACAAACAGCAGAAATTTACGATCCTTGATTTTTTTCATGTAATTATTTGTGCGAGAAAGGCCCTCATCTCGATTAATGAGCTTTAAAGCAAACGAGTTGGGCACGTGACTGTTCGTCGTAACGCGGTTCGACGCGTTTGGGCGCTGTCACGCCTGCGATTTGTTGAACCGTGACTGTGTCGACGAGCGACCTCCTCTCGTCATCGTCAAGAACAGCGACCATGAGCGACTCAGAAGGCGAAGTCTTCAACTTCGACGTCTCTGGCTCCGAGTCGGACGACTACGCACCCGCCCCCAAGAAGACAGCGAAAGCGCCACCCAAGAAAGCCGCATCGAAGCCCGCGACCAAGGCCGCTCCCAAAGCAGCAGCGAAGGCGACGGCCAAGACCACGAAGAAGAAGACTGTGGCGGACAAGGAGAACGATGCGAGCGACGTTGAGCCCTCTTCCGACGACGACGACGATAACGCGTTTGGCCCGAGCAAGCTTCCCCCTGCAAAGAAGAAGACCGCGTCCGAAACATACCAGAAGGCAAGTATGCTGTTGACACGCATATATGCTAGCTGTTTTGCATTGAAGCATATACTCACACCCTCTACAGCTCTCGCAACTTGAGCATATCCTGAAACGACCGGATTCGTACATTGGAAGCGTAGAGAAGATTACCCAACACATGTGGGTCTGGGACCAAGAGAACAAGCGTATGGTCAACAAGGAGATCACGTACGTACCGGGTTTCTTCAAGATTGTGGACGAGATTCTAGTCAACGCCGCTGACAACAAGGTATGCCGTCCATTCTCGTGTCTTAACTCATCTGAGCTCACGTTACGCATAGATCAACGACCCCAACATGGACACAGTCAAAGTGACTATCAACCCAGAGGAGAACACGATATCCGTCTACAATAATGGTCGCGGTATTCCTATCGAGATGCATTCGCGCGAGAAGATCTACATCCCGGAGCTCATCTTTGGCCACCTCCTTTCCTCAAGTAATTACGACGACGACGAGAAGAAGCTCACTGGTGGCCGCAACGGTTATGGAGCGAAGCTCACAAACATTTACTCCACGGAGTTCACCGTCGATACTGCTGACAAGGGCACACAGCAGCGGTACGTGCAGACCTGGACGAACAACATGGGGAAGATGGGAAAGGCCAAGATCACGAAGAACGCGCGAGACGAATATACTCGCGTGACGTTCAAGCCTGATTTGCAGCGGTTCGGCATGGACAGCATCGATGAGGACACGCTCGCGCTCTTGCAGAAACGTGTGTACGATCTAGCTGGCACGACGAAGAACGTCAAGGTCTTCTTGAACGACGAGCGCATCAAGATCAAGGGGTTCAAGCAGTACGTCGAGCTGTACTTGAACTCGGCGGCGGAGAAGGCGGCGGAGGAGTCTGGTGGTGCTGCACAGGCGAAGCCGACGATGATCTACGAGAGCATTGGCGACCGTTGGGAGATCGCTTTCGCAGTTTCGGATGGCCAGTTCCAGCACGTTGCTTTTGCGAACTCTATTGCAACGATCAAGGGCGGTACACACGTTACTGCTATCGCGGACCAGGTCGCGAAGAACCTCTTGACGTCCATTCAGAAGAAGAACAGGGGCGCTCAGGTCAAGCCTGCGCATATTAAGAGCCACATGTGGATCTTTGTGAATGCTCTCATTGAGAACCCGACTTTTGACAGTCAGACGAAGGAGACTCTTACGCTGCCGGCGAGCAAATTTGGCACGAAGCCTACTCTCTCGGAGGAGTTTATGAAGAAAGGTCAGATTGCAGTCACTAAATCTCGCATTAGCTGACTGTACTAACCCCCTTATAGTTCAGAAATCTTCCATCATCGATGAGATTCTCAACTGGGCCAATCGCAAGGCCGACAAGGAGCTCAAGAAGACGGACGGCAAAGGCCGTAACAGGTACGGAACCTCGTATTTAACCTGCTTTCCGCCTCATTAACCGTACTTTTCAGGCTGAAAGGTCTCCCCAAACTCTCCGACGCCAACAACGCAGGCACAAAGAAGGCCGCAGACTGCACACTCATCTTGACCGAAGGTGACTCCGCCAAGTCTCTCGCCGTCGCAGGTCTCAGCGTTATCGGCCGCGACAACTACGGCGTGTTCCCGCTTCGTGGTAAACTCCTCAACGTGCGAGACGCGAAGCACGACCAGATCATGAAGAACGAGGAGATCCAGAATATCAAGAAGATTCTTGGGTTGCAGCATAATAAGGATTATAAGGATACGAAGGATCTGCGGTATGGCCAGATTATGATCATGACGGATCAGGTATGTGCTTTCTAACATTAAGAGCTGGAGTGTGACGGGCTAATGAGTCGTTGTAGGATCACGATGGGTCCCATATCAAGGGTCTTATTATCAACTACTTGGACCATTTCTATCCGTCTTTGCTCAAAGTTCCGAAGTTCCTCGTGGAGTTCGTCACACCTATCGTTAGGGTCAGTACAGTTTTCCCTCCTCTTCTGTCGTCGACTAAACCCACGATTATATAGGTAACAAAAGGCAGAGAGAAGATCAACTTCTTCACCATCCCCGAGTACGAAACGTGGCTCGAGAATACTCCCGACGCTCATAAGTGGAAGTCAAAGTACTACAAGGTATGGTATATTGCTGTGTTGGAGGAGTAGGCGCTTATTTGTCTTGCAGGGTCTGGGTACCAGTAAGGATGAGGACGCGCGAGAGTATTTCAATGCCATGGGGAAGCATATGATCCCTTTTGGTACTATGAAGGACGGGGAACGTGAGTTGATTGAGCTGGCTTTCAGCAAGAAGAAGGCCGACGAGCGTAAGGAGTGGTTGCGCAAACTTGAGGTAAGCTCCCTTTAGAGTGTAAACGTGCTGAATAGCTGATATTCGAGTACTAGCCTGGCACGTTCTTAAACCACAATACGAGGGAAATCAGTGTGGAGGAGTTCATTAACAAGGAGCTGATCCTCTTCTCGTACGCGGACAACGTGCGGTCTATTCCATCTGTTGCCGATGGTCTCAAGCCTGGTCAACGTAAGGTGATCTGGGGTTGCTTCAAGCGTAAGCTCAAGAGCGAAATCAAGGTACTTTTTTTATACCTCGTAAACGTCCGTCTCTATGTTTACAAACTCGCTCGTTTGCAGGTCGCCCAGCTAGTCGGCTACATTTCCGAGAAGGCAGCATACCACCACGGCGAGCAGAGTTTGATGATGACCATCGTCAACTTGGCGCAAGACTACATCGGGAGTAACAACATCAACTTGCTCATGCCAAACGGTCAATTCGGTACTCGCGACCAGGGCGGTAAAGATCATGCCTCTGCGAGGTATATCTTTACGGAGCCGTCGTTGATGGCTCGGACGCTGTTCCATCCTGGCGACGATCCTCTCCTTAACTACTTGAAGGATGATACGTTGGATATTGAGCCCGAGTGGTATATGCCCGTCATCCCTATGATCCTCGTCAACGGTGCTGAGGGTATCGGTACTGGTACGTGTATTGTGGTCTTGGTCTTGAGCAGAGCTAACAGGACATGTAGGTTGGAGCACTAATATTCCTTGCTACAACCCCACCGACATCGTCAACAACATTCGTCATCTCATGGCCAACGAGGAGCAGGAGACCATGCTCCCTTGGTGGCGTGGGTTCAGGGGCACGATCAAGAAAGTCGGTGACCATAAGTACGACGTTACGGGTATTATCAACAAGATAGACGATACGACGGTCGAGATTACGGAGTTACCGATCCATAAGTGGACCCAGAACTACAAGGTCGAGCTTGAGGCCATGATTGGCGAGAAGGGCGATGGTCCTGTCAAGGTTTGTTTTCTAAATCACTATTTCGTATATGCGGTGTGCTGACTGTATTGTTCTAGGACTACAAGGAATACCATGACAACATGAACGTCCACTTCGTCGTGACTCTGGACGAGAAGAGCATGATCAAGGCCGAAGAGCAGGGCTTCCACGAGTTCTTTAAGCTGACGAGCAAGATTAACACTAGCAACATGATGGCCTTTGACTTTGACGGCAAGATTAAGAAGTACAACTCGCCGGAGGAGATCATAGAGGACTTCTACCCCGTCAGACTGGCGTGGTATCAGAAGCGCAAGGTAAGATTTTTCTTTCTTTGCATCTACATGCCGGTCTCATTTCGATTTTTAGGACTGGCAAGCTGAACAGCTTCAACTTGAGCTCGAGAGGCTGAACAACCAAGCGCGATTCATTGCGATGATCGTCAGCAAGGAGCTTTCCGTTTCAGGCCGTAAGAAAGTCGACATCGTGGCCGAGCTACGGAAGAGGGACTTCCGGCCCTTCCCTAAGATCGCCAAGGCGAAGTCAGCTGGTGAGACGGAGGAAGTCGTTGAAGAGGACGAGGAGGACGAGGAAGAGAAGCTAGGCAAGGGTGTCAACGACTATGACTACCTGCTCCAGATGGCCATCTCGAGTCTCACGAAGGAGAAGGTGCGGAAGACGCTTTAGGTCATAGCGAATCCTGCTCATTGACTTCCTCTAGATCGAGAGACTCAAGAAGCAAGCGAATGACAAGGAAGCTGAGCTTCTTGCGTTGCTGGAGCTGACTCCGATTCAGATGTGGAACACTGATCTCGACAAGTTCCTCGAAGCCTGGGATGTAGGTATTGTTGCTGACTTATCTGAAACATTGATTCTCACTGTCCATTAGGCTTCTTACACCGACTGGGAATCGAAAGCGATTGAGCCTGGTACAGTCGCCAAGAAGGGCAAACGCAAGCAGGCGACTCTCGCTGCGATGATGCGTAAGGCAGCGAAGAAAGCCGGGTCCGACGACGACGATGATGACTACGATGTCAAGCCCAAGGCGAAGACAAAGAAGTCAGAGTCTAAACCCACAAAGAAGCCTACAGCTGTCGTGCCGTCGGGCTCGAACGTCAAGATCAAGAAGGATGAGAGTGATAGCGACGATGATGCTTACTTGAAACCTGCTCCCAAGAAAGCCGCTCCTGCGAGGAAGGCTGCTGCCAAGATCAAGTCCGATGATGAGTCTGACTTTGAGATGGTTAAATCTAAGCCTGCGCCTGCGAAGAAGAAACCTGTCATACCAGATGATAGTGACTCTGATATTGTAGTTGTTGAGTCTACCGCAACAAACGGGAAAGGGAAAGGGAAGGCCACTGCTGCATCCAAACGCAAGAGGTATGTTCCAATCCCAACTCATGACTTATTGGTCTTATGCTCATCCATTTCAAGCCCGGATATCGATGATGGCTCAGATGACGACCTCGCTATCAAACCCGCCAAGAAGAAGAAAGCCGTCAAAGATGAATCCGACGATGAGCCCGCGGTAAAGCCAGCCAAGAAAGCCACCAGCGGCAAGGCCCTCACCGACTTCTTCGACAAAGTGCCAGCGGGGAAGCCTACGGCGCGGAAAGTGTCAGGGTCAAGCCAGACGTCCAAGGCCAAGGCTCCCGCGAAGAAGGCAGCTGCGAAGAAGGTCGTGCAGAGTGACGACGAGGACGATGATATCTCTATGGACGACGTTCCGCCGCCGCCGCCCAAGCGCACCGAAGCACCACGACGAGCAGCTCGGGCCGCGCCAAAGACGTATATCGATATCTCTGAGGACGACGATGGCGGGAAGTCTGGCTCCGAGTTTGAGGACTACGACTAGTTGATTCTTCCCTTTCGTTTCCATTTTCAAGTTTCGCGCATTGCTACATACGTTCCATAATGTTATTACCGCCCACTTTCTTGTGTTCAACCGAGCCTTTCATACTCCCTCCTTCAACGATCTTCGTTCTCGCTGTGACATATGTATTCGCTATTCAGTACTGAAGATATACCATTTGTAACCTACTAAGCATCTGTTATTCGAATATGACCTAGCGTTCCACGTCCCTCATCACGTATCTGCTTAGTTCGAGCAGTGGATTAAGCGATATTATTATGCCAGTATATTCAATTAAACGAGCAACCAACGACTGATAACGTAGTCTAAACGTATTTGGGGGTCTCCTTGAACTCGACGTAAGGATCCGGCTTGGGCATTCGTCCGAACATGGGCTCCTCAATTTCTACAGGAGAAACTCGTATCAGTCCAATGTAAAGAAATACAGGTGAAGAGGATGCTTACTGAGCGTGTGCTCGTAGATGTGCGACACCGTTGGGTCCCAAACTTCTCGCCACATATGGACACCACCACCATTCGCGCCATTAAGACCGTACTTCTCTGAGAAGGCACGCAGGTCGAAGCCTAGGCGCTCAGCATCCGTCGGCACAGGGATTTTGATTTCCTCGGTAGGAGACTGTTGCGGCAGCAGAAGGACGACGTATCGGTGGTATGGCGTGCCACGCTGAGGATGAGGGGGGATGTATGGGGTGTGAGTGGTTGGGAGAACTATCTCGGAAGACGAGGAGCTGAGGCTGATGTTTGGTCTACAAAAGGGAGTGAGCATGTAGACGTCCTATGATGACGTTGTACTTACTGCATCCAATGCAAGTAGTTTTGGAACGAAGCATTCTCCGGGTCAGGAACGTCTAAATGAAGTTTAATACACGGGTATGGAACACTTGCACAGATTCACTGACCTAGGTCAACCATTACTAGCGTATACAGCCGAGGCTCCGGGTGGAAAACGGACACATAAACGTGCGGCGGTTCGCGTGTCTATAGTCATGTAAACTTGAGAGTCTGATAAGTAAATAATTCCACGCACCTGCTCTGGTAGCAAGTAAACACCTGGTTCAACCTTCTCGAGCTTACCCTTGGTACGTGACCGGCGGACAGGATCCTCAGGTGGTGCTTCGGGGAAGTTCAGACGAAGGTCTATCGACGGGTGCAAGGAGGGCAGTAAATCCGGAACAACGTTCATTTGGTGGATACGTTCCATCTGGGCAGAACTGTGAGACAAAATGCGAGGACGCAGGAAGGTTATACACACCAATAAGTCCAATGCGCCGTCTTCGCGCCACCGCTGTTCCAGTAGGTGACGGTACACGGGTTTGGACAAGTCCGCTGGGTAGTGTTATTTGGAATACACCAGTATAAAGTAATGTGGCACATACCCAGACCGTTACGGGCCTTCCATCTCACAGAAGGGAGATTTATTTCACTCTGCACCTCCAATATGCCAATCTTCTCCTTGACTCTCTCCGCCTCCTCCGAGGACAGCTTTCCTGACTCAGCCTTCGCCTTCAGACCATCCAGTTGCTGCTTCAAGTTCAGAGAATCTTGTTTAATATAGTTCACGGCTAAGTCGTAGACAGGTAAGACACCACGGCCTAAAGGTCGCATGTACTGGCGAGGTCTCTCCAGGGTGATAGAAGGACGGTGTGTCTTGAAACGACGCCTACGTCCCTGAGTTATGTCTCCTGCGGACGAAGCCTCCGCGGTTGAGGAACCCCCAGCATTTTTCGTCGGAGGAATAGAGGCAGTGGTCTCTGCCTTTGGGGTCGCTGTCTGTGCTGGCGGTGGTGGTGGAGGGGTTGAGGACTTTGCAGCTTCCAATGTTGCGTTCGTACGCGCCAGTAAAGGCGTGCATTTGCTGGCCTGCAGTCTACGAAGAGTCAACATAGCTCGCGAACCCCGGCAACGACGTTGAGCAGCAGTCGAGGAATAACCCGCCCACTGGCGGGGCGCGCCTGAATTTCTCGGATGATCACGTGAAGGGCGCATCAGTACTCTAGCGCCCCGCCGCCCTATTTAGTCGGATCAAAGCTTTGTGGCGTTCCGCCATGATGAGTCTGTAACCTCACAGAACTTCACTCCTCCTGGCTTGCAGCAGTGGCATGGGCATAAGTAGGACTTCGCTGTTATAGTTTGAATATCCCATGAGCTTATCTACAACTAATTGCCTCTCTGACACAGATGACCAACCTGTGCTTGGCACCAAAGCTGCCAGCTTCAGTCTGTCGATTTGAAGCAGGCCGGCCGACGTCTCGAAATGTAATGAGCCACAGACAGTTCGCTAGCAGCCTCGAGGCTATTAAACTTTACCTTGTAAGTGCTATATTACTCATGAGAGATGTGTATTCGGCTCGAGCTTCAACTCAAATGCGAGCTGTAGGTTCTTAGCCTATGTCGCAATTTGGCGTTATAGCACGCATAACTGAGTAGATTGCCCTCCCGAGCTTCGTCTTCCCACCACAGGCCACTCCCGGCGTTCAGTAATTCCCTACAGAGCGTCATATGCCGTGTCTGGTGCTACATGCCGTAAAGTATGGTGTGCAATAGGTACGAATCTACTTTGTCTTATCGGTCCGCCACCATATCTAACCTGCCAACTGCGTAGCAACTCCAGATCGCTTTTGCCATCTACTGGTTCTATGGCACAATTCGCACTCACTCAATTGGATGCCACAATGCTCACGCACACCTAGCCTAATGTACCTGAAAATCCAGTATATATACTCGCAAACGCGTCTACAGAGAGAAGCAAGGCACCCAGTCCTTTCTCTCCTCATCCTACTCCGCAATGGCTCCTTCTGTCTCTGAACTCGTCGCTACCCCTGTCGAGAACGTCACTGCCTCCTTGAAGGCAGCAGTGCTGGACGAGAAGAAGAAAGTTGACGTACGTTGTTTCGCATGCATGTGTGGATCGACCCTGGCTAATTCATTCATCTCGATCCACAGCAGGGTCCCCTCTACCCCAGATATCTCCCTCACTTCGACAACACCGAGAAGTTCCCTCCGACTCCTATCAGAGGTACGTGCATTGCTCGAATGTCGAGTAAACGCAACGACCTTATTTATTTTCTCTCCGTTAGAGTTTTCCGATCCTGGCCTGCGTGCGGATCCCAAGAAGCCTAACCTGCTCAAGGATGGCGTCTCTGTTAAGAACATCTCCCCTTACCTCGGTGCTGTTGTAGAGGGTGTCCAAGTCTCCCAACTCTCCAAGGAGGGCTTGGACGAGCTTGCTCTCCTTGTTGCTGAGAAGAAGGTTGTCGCCTTCCGCAACCAGGACTTCAAGGACCTTTCTCCTGAACGTCAGATTGAGATTGCTCGGTATGTTGGTACCATACAAAGCGGTCAGAGCAGTGACTTACACAATCCGATCATCCAGCCACTTCGGTCCTATCCAAGTTCATCCCACCTCTGGCAACATTGAAGGCTTCCCCGAGTTCCACGTTGGTAAGTCGATCCAATAACTATTTCTATGTATCATGTCTAACGGTAGCTTTTAGTATACCGCGACGCTGACCATCAACGCTTCCGTGAGTACCGTGGCTTTGACAACCGCGCCATCAAGACCAGCTGGCACTCTGACGTCGTGAGTACCATCTTCCTCGCATGGAAAAAATATCGTCATTAACCTCCTCTTATTGAACAGTCCTACGAGGCTCAGCCCCCTGGCACCACCTTCTTCTGGATTCTCGAGCAGCCCGTAAACGGCGGAGGCGACACCCTCTTCCTCTCCCAAGTCGAAGCCTACAAGCGTCTCTCCCCCGAGTTCCAAAAGCGCCTCGAAGGCCTCCGCGCCGTCCACTCCGCCGTCTACCAAGCCGAATACTCTCGCAAGAACAACGGCCCCGTCCGTCGCGAGCCCGTCGAGTCCGAGCACCCCGTCGTCCGTGTCCACCCCGTCACCGGCGAGAAGGCTCTCTACGTCAACCCCGGCTTCACACGCCGTATTGTTGGCTTCAAGGAGGAAGAGTCGGAGTACCTGCTTAAGTTCCTTTATGACCATATATCGAAGGGCGCTGATTACCATGTCCGTGCGACGTACGAGCCTGGCACCCTTGTTGTCTGGGACAACAGGTTGACCGTGCACTCCGCTACTGGTGATTATCCCACTGAGGAGAGGAGACACGCTGTCAGGTTGACTCCTCAGGCTGAGGTCCCTATCCCTGCTACTGCTTGAGGTGATTCAGTTATCTGGGAAGGTTATGTACAAAACGTTTACTGTAAGGATATATGTGTACTATTTTGTATGCTGAGTTGCGAATTCGATGTTGTATCATCGAGCTTCATAATATCGCCGTAGCGCATGAACTGTACCAACATTCAAGGTCTTCCTAGGAGTAAAACACGTCAAGCTTTACAGGAGGTAATGGGGAACTGTCTGTGCCTGCTTTCCTCGTGAGCATGAAAGGTAAAGACCTGAGTCATATCCGACTCACCGGCATGATACACTCGCTCTCCGTCCTTCTCCGCGTCTCCGATGGACTTATGGCCCCACCACATTTTCATGCTCGGATTCCAGTCGTCGATGAGGTTCGCGAGCGTTTGGATGTGCCCGTATGCGACAGGCTGAGGGCCTTTAGGCTTGCGAATGGCCAGGTATGTCATGCATGCACTAAAAACAAGTAGTGCAATTGCCAAGTACCAGATCTATTGTTGGAAGTGGATACACTATCAGTCATTCGTAGCAATAAATGGATATGGTCTAGAGAAACCAACAGACCTGCACGGAGCGCATCACGATTGGTAGGGTAAGTATACTGGTACATCGTACTGTACTGTTGTGTGATCCCAACGTGCAACCATTGCCCAACAAAGATCCTTGAAGTGAGAGACAGAACCCGAAGATCCAATCTTCGAAAGACTGAGATTGGGTAAACCGCTGGAATAAATGGGACAGTCCACTCACGAAGAATAGTCTTCCCAACCATCAAAACGATACTCGGCCAGAAAGAACTGAAGGATTTGAGTACGTCCGGACACTCCGTGCCTTCTTTCGTCATTGCTTTTCTCCAGACGTCCTCGTCTCGGAGGACGTTCACGATTAACTCGCAAGAATGCAAGGTCATAGTGAGAGACCCCTGTATGACCGATAGAATCACAAAACACACGAACCAGTTCAGCGCGGGTGTAAAGATGAGAGGAACCGTTACCGCGTTCGAGCGGGAATTCGGAAAGAACGACCAGGACTCCAAGCCGGGTGTGACATCTCTAAGACTGGTGCTGCTCCATATCCCCGCTATTATTCCTCCCCATACTCCGCAGGCGACGACAAGCACCCATAGCGCAACAACTGTATGCCTGATTCCCGAGCGTGCTTGCCACGCTGACGGCTGAGAGGGCGATGGTTTCCTTGGCGGGACCAAGCTCGTGCCTTGTGGAAGAGCCATGTCTTCAGCATCTACGACGTCGTACATGCACATTCCTTCTACTCGCACGACGTTTCCGGCTGTGATGGCTGCGTGCGTGTTGTTGAGAGGGGAAGGACTCCATGTCAAGATTGGCGTGCAGTGAAAGCCGTATAGTACGATGGAGGACTTGAGAAGGGTACAAACTCCCAGAACGATGAATGGGACGCCGA
The DNA here is from genome assembly GCA_037039805.1 of Irpex sp. M6601. NCBI lineage: Eukaryota > Fungi > Basidiomycota > Agaricomycetes > Polyporales > Irpicaceae > Irpex > Irpex sp. M6601. The sequence goes on along the minus strand of JAXQGN010000389.1, from coordinate 4,321 downwards.
GGATGGCCACAATCTCCAATTCGCCTGAGCTCTCGCGAGTCAGCGATACGTCCAGGATAATAAGAGAGACCGACGCATAAGTAAGGATGAGCAGGAATGCCATTACAATGTTGGACGCGGTGCCGTTGGGGTGGAGAGCCGAAATGTGTGGTGAACCGGACGACGATAAGAGACGCAAGTTCGTGTGAAAGCGCATACTGGAAGATCGCTCTGACACATTCTGACTGCTGTCAGTTTCCTGAGAGTGAGTTGTGGCCAGTGTTGATCTTTGAGTGACTGAGTGCACGAAACCGATAGCTTCAGCCGCGAATGTATTGAGTTGTGTGAAGGCAAATCGAACCAGCTCTGTGACGACTTCAGGGTGCTTGGAGTCGCTAACAACAGAGATAATGCCGATGACCTCTGACACAGTAGGGGATATTAGTAAACTGTGCATGCATCGATAAAAAGGCCACTCTACCATCATCGAATGACTTGTGAGTGGCAATCACAATGCCGAATACGAGGCAAAATAGCCCAAATACGAAGGCATAAGTCAGGCCAACCAGAGCCAAGAGGCGAGATCGGCGATCGGACTGCTCCATCGTCTTGAAGGTCACATTATCTGCGACGTTCGAGGAACTTCCGAGACGCTGCGATGGAGTTATGATCGTAGTTGAAGAATGTCGTTTCTCGTCAACAATGATAGATTCTCTGGTGGCCATTGCCTAAAACAAGTTGCCAGTCAGCGCACCATAGGGTTGTTGAAACAACTGTACGCACAGAAAGAGCAGAGGAGGCCAAACTCGATGCCAGTTAATCTGTGGCCGAGTGAAGGTTAGTCAGCTGCATTGTTTGATGTAAACTCCCCCCCTCCCCAATTAGTACTTCCACCGCCGATATTCATAAATTTAACCAATGGAGTACGCACCTGAATGCATGAACAGTGTTCAAGAGAGACAAGGAGGAGAGTACGCACTACACCGTATCATCAATACACTTAGGCTCGGTAGCCGACCTCCCCCGATTAATGCGACAAGCTTCGAACCACGCCAGATGTCACTTGAGAAGGTCCGTAACCTGCGAGCGTGTTTCATACGCTGAAGGTTTCTATTCCACATCTTCTGCTTACTCCGGCAGCCACCCGGATTTGGGCAAGGCCGACAAAGCAGCGGGGACCGTGGGATCCGAAGTCGGTCTGCCAGCAAGCATTCCGGCACTCCTCCGGACGCAAGCCGTGGAACCTGGAATCATGCTGACCAAGCGCAAGAGTGGTTACGGGAATCCTCGTCGAATGTATAAGTCAAACCTAATACAGATAAGTAGATCCATGGTACGTAGCAATTCCATAGGGAATATTTTATGAGTACAACGCGTTGGACTTTACTGGAGGTAATGGAGAGTCATCAGTGCCTAAAACTACCTGGTAAGTGAGAGGCTCGGAGGTACGCAAGACACCATTGCAACTCACCAGCATGATAAACATACCCGCCGTCCTTCTCAAAAACTTCTACTTCCTTATGTCCCCACCACATTTTCATGCTTGGGTTCCAATCGTCGATAAGGTTCGCGAGAGTTTGGATGTGACCGTAAGCGGCTGGCTGAGGACCTCTGGGTTTTCGCGTAGCCAAGAATGTCATGCATGCACTGAAGAGGATGAGGGCAATTGTTAGGTACCAGATCTAGCGGTACAGCGTATTGTTTAGTGGAAATAGGAAAAGGGAAATACTCATTGAAATGAACACACTTGAACAGACCGCATGATGATCGGTAGTGCGAGTATACTAGCACACCGCGAACCAGCTTTGTGGGAACCCAGCGTGCAGCCTTCTCCGATCAAACTACCCTGCAATGATAGGCAGAAGCCAAATATCCAATCTTCGCGTGGACAGTCGATGTCGTTAGCTGGGCCGTCTCTTTGCTAACAAGATAAGATGCTCACGCAAGATGGTCTTCCCAACCAATAGCAAAATACTCGGCCAGAAGGAAGTAAAAGACTTGAGTACTTCCGCAGCCTCAGTTCCTGTTTTAGTGGTCGCCTTCCTCCAAATATCTTCGTCCCGCAGAACGTTGACGATCAGCTCGCAGCAGTGTAATGCCATCGTGAGAGAGCCTTGAACGAGGATGAGTATAAAGAAGTATACAAACCAATTTAACGCAGGGGTAAAGACGAGTGGGACCGTGACCCCGTTCGAACGAGGGTTGGGAAAGAATGACCAGGATTGAAGGCCAGGGAGTCTTTGAGGCTGGTATTGGCCCATACCGCCACAATAATGGCCCCCCATGCCCCACAAGCCGTTACGAGCGTCCAGAGTGCGATGATAGTCCGACGAACACCAGAGCGTGCTTGCCAGGAAGATGGCTGTATAGTCGATGGCCTCCTGGGCGGTGGCATTGTGCCTGGTGCGGGCTCCGCCTCTTCGGCTCTTAGGGAGTCCACGACGCTGTACATGCACAATCCTTCGATTCGAGTAACTCTTCCTGCCGTGATGGCTGCATACGTGTTATTGAGCGGAGAGGCACTCCATGTCAAGACTTCGGTTTGGTAAAAGCCAATCGTAATGATGCAGCACTTGAGAAGGATACACACCCCGAGCACGACCGACGGGGCACCGATGATGGCCACAACTACTATCTCGCCCTCGCTCTGGCGTATCATAGACACATCAAGGACACTGAGAGAGACTGAGGCGTACGAGAGGATGAGAAGGAGGCCCATGAAGAAATTACACGCCGTGCCATTGGGGTGAAATGATGGGACGCGAGGAGCCGAGAATAACCGCAGATTTGTGTGAAACTGCAGAGCAGATCGTTGCCCCCCTAGGTCATGGTTCTTCCTAGCTGCCGTATAAAAGCTTTGAATTGGCGTTGTAGCTGTGACTGTTGATCGTTGCGTGACCGTATGTACGTAACCCAAGGATTCGGTCGCAAAGGTATTGAGTTGTGTGAAGGCCAAACGGACCAGCTCCGTGACAATCTCGGGGTGCTTGTAATTGCTCACGATAGGGAGTATTCCAACGACCTCTGTAGTGATGTATAAATTAGTGCAGAACCAAGTTCAAGTTCAAAAAGAGATGAGGCGGTACCGTCATCGTATGACTTGTGAGTAGCGGCGACTATGCCACACACTAGACAGAGCAATCCAAAGACGGCGGCAAAAATCAACCCTATCAAAGCCGTCCGGCGAGACTGGCGACCGGATTCCTCGTCTACTAATTGAGAGGCCCTATGACCAGCTTTACTTATAGATGGAGGAGGATATAGCAAATCTGTGGACGTGTCGGTGTTCGCCGTATCTGGCTCCAGTAACCAATCGTCGACGTCGACAACGCCTTGTACGGTCATATTCTGAGACAATAGTGAGTTGATAACAACGATTCGAGTCAAATATCTGCACTCACCGCTGGAGATCGTGTCGTGATTGAGTTGTATTGGTCAATTCAGTGCTCGTAACCCTATCAGGGTTCAATGGAAGATGGGTGAGATCCAAGTGGTAGTGGTAGTGTGTCTACTTTGTTCAATATGTCAATAGATATTCTAGTATGAGTATCCGTCTGTTCTACTTGGCCTTCTGAGGAGACAGAGACTACGCACCTCTGACGGAGATAACGTTTGTGGGACGATGACTGCTCGCTGGCAAGGTTTGAAAGGCCGTGGCTCACACGTTGCCTTGTACACAGCTCTAGTACCGATACATCGTAGCTTTGGCTGCTGACGGATAGCTTTATATAATTTAGTTAGCGTGCTAACGACCGCAGGTGGGGTAAGCACTGCCACCACCAGCAACACCAGCTACAGGTTACGTTAGTATTCTATTTTACGGCGAACTACGCTGGTGCGTACGTGTTAATATAAGTGTAGCATTTGCGCTCTTCATTCTTCACCTTCAGTGTCTTCGCCTATGTATATTGGAGGCGAAACTTGTGAAAAGATGAAACAGTTCAAGTTCAAGTTCGAGGTGGAACATGCATTTTACTTTAGCGCCCTGAATGGACTTTACCTGAGGCCCCGTTCGATGACACCGCTATATCCCGCTATGTTATGTTATCCTCCGTTATGTCAACTCCTTTGATGGTTAGTCAGCTTAAGTCACAATATATCACGACTGGAAGCCAATGGAAGCAAACAGAGTGTATGCAGCCGTGACGGGAGGTGACTTACGGAGTACTAAATTAGAGGATAAGTCCAATAACGCTGTAACAGAGTATAACAGTTGATAACAAAATGGTACTGACTTTTAGCCTTATTAGGTGCGATAACGTAGCGTAGCGGGACCATAGCGGTGTCATCGAACGGGGCTTAATAACTGCCTCAATCTCACACCGGCAAGCACTGCTGCCCC
>JAXQGN010000388.1:0-33243 GCA_037039805.1 Irpex sp. M6601 | reverse complement strand
TCGACGGCGCTTGTGGTTTGCGTATGGAATTGTTAGCGAGGAAATCGGTTCAAGGCGACAGCCGCCTAAAAACAAGTGATGCGAGTGGATGACAGACAAGTGTCGCGTCGGCCGTGAGCAACATCAGACGCCCGTATCACGTGCTGCGCTGAAGAAAGGGCAGGGATTCGAACAAGTGATAGCCTCAGGTGAAGCGTAATATCGAGAGGATATATTATGGGGCACCAGAGTAAGCCACCTCCAGTAAATGGAAGACGAATTAAACTACAACTAGTATAGCAGTAAACATCGCAGCGACCACACAAATCAGAAAGTTTCCTCGCGGTGCAGCTGGACTCGTACCACCCACTGACCCACCAGCCGCACTGCCATTCTGCCCACTACCAACATACTGTCTCCCTAACCCCGTAATCTTCCCTTGCGTATCCATAAGCGCATCCTCCGGATTAACCCCCTGCAGATCCTTGAACGCCCCAAACCACGCGTACCGTTCCACATAATCCGTAGCGTCCATAAACGACTGAGTCTGGCTCATGAATTGCTGGATGTCTTCGGGCGAGCATTGGGGTCCGTTGTTGAAGTTCTGACAAGCCCATTCGGTGACCCAAATGGGAAGGTTGAAGGTGGAGTGGTATTGTTGGACGTAGCGTTGGAAGTCGGTTGCGTTCACGTCGTAGTAGTCTGACATAGGAGGCTGTCAGTAACTCGGACTATCAAGAACATCTTCTGACTAGACTTACGGATGGCGATGAAGTCGACGGTGCACCCGCCATTACAGGCATTCAAGAAATTCTGCATCCACATCACACCATTCGGGTTGCTCGACGGCGCAGGACTCCCAAGCCGGACATTCTTCTCCACCCGAAGAGGCTCGAGATACTGTTTCCACAAGTTGGCAGCGTCCTCCGGGCTAAGGTTGGATTGGCCCTGTTCGTTGGGCTCGTTAACGCCAAGTACAGCTTTGACGTTGTGCGAGTCGATAGTGCTCTGGATGGTAGAGTTGAAGTCGGATTCTTGTTGTGTACCCCAGAGCATAGGTACACATTCGAGATTGTCCGCGATGTCTATGCAGTGCGGAGACCAGGTATAGTACCTGATTGGTCAAGTTAACACGACTGGATGAGAGAATATGGACATCACGCACCATGAGACCTTGCTAGACTCGAATTGCTGGATATTCTCGGAGTCGCCGTTTGGCCAGGCCAGACCTGCTTTGGAGGTACTTGTTACGGCTCTGGGAGCATATGCGGAGACGAGACCGAAGAAGAGCACGGCCACATATGGTACATAAAGGATCGTCATTCTCAGATGGGAGGGTCGTCCGTCGGCGATAGTGGTTTAGTTTACTGTCAGAGAAAGAAGTAGGTCATCATGGAGGAAGATAGAGAGTAGCGCAGGCAAAGTATACCCAAACCAGGTGGAGCAGACCGATATTGGGCGTTCTGAGTGCCCGCAACGTGATCTGGGAACATGACGTCAAGCTCTTCACTCGTGTTCAGAACAAGGTACGCTTGTACATGCGAGATCTGTGGACGTAGGTAAGAAGGTGAGTCAGTGTCGAGATACTGAAGTGATAGCTGAAATGAGACTCGTGCCTTGAGGTGCAAGGATGTTGAGGTAGACTGGGTCATGTCAGTATCAAAACACATTGAAGGCTAACAAGTCTATTAAACATGAAAAAAGCGTCCGGAGTTCATCTGCGGGGTTCATAGCGTAGACTCGACTCTCGTAACGGCATGCATCATGGAAATCCGCACAACACCCCTTCCCCGTAGGTGGAAGCTCGTGAAGCATCCGCCAACGAGCAGCGTGACGAATATAACCAGATAGCCGCAATAGGATTGCGATGCGAAGAATATCGAGAATATTGGAGCAAATTGTCGCTCGATGCTCGGTGTATGTGACACGACACCGTAGATTATACCGGCGAGAAAGCATGCCACGAGTACGGCGGCTCATGCGGAACATTTCGATAGCCAGCTAAAGCAGCGACGGGGTTTTTGAAGCGTGGAGTTGGCGTTATGCCGAAGAGCATTCGTCTTGGCTTGACGTGAACGAACGTTGGGGGAGAACAGGTGCACCACTGGAGCGGTGGTCGGACTCGCGCAGAGGTTGGACTCGGGAGGAGATTGCAGGACATTAGAAACAAAGAAAAAATATGTTGTTATGCGTGCCTGATACACATAGCTTGTCCACAGGTACTGCTCTATAACACTCTGTCCTCTACTTCTCCGACCCACGTTTAGTGAGCGTGGTTCTTGTGATGCTCTGATAAACAACGTTGAGTCGACAGATGCGATGCAAACATAAGAGGTAAACTCACTCAAATGGGCTAAGAAGACTCTCATCAGCATGCAAAGGATCCTGAAAGCCAGCGAACAACTCACTCTGGTAGTCAATGAAGTATCCGAGGCCGAACAGACCGCCCATGACCCAGAGAATGGGAGCCCCAGACGCGTTCTTGCCGTTGAAGAACCTCTCCTTGACACCACGGATGGCAGGCTTGGGAGCAGGGCCCTTGGGGAGCCTCGAGTAGAAGCCGACGAGGGGAGCAAGGCCTTCACCCTGACCGCTGGTCTGTCGTGTAAAAATGAGTACAACGTGGTCTTCTTAAGTAGAGACGGAGAGAGCGTACGAGGATTGAAGGAGAAGCAATTTTGGGTGGCACTAGGCCGCCAAGGCTGCGTCGAATGAGTGTGGGTTGCATGGCCGTCGTCGTCGAAGTTCAAGGTGAGGAGACTTGCGCGCGAGGCCGACAGTTCCCGACCGGCGTCTACATCCGGATTAGGCAGTACAGCGAGTCTACGCCTGTCCCGTGTATACACTCGACGGTCACCTCGACACCCAGCTCCATCTTCGTTTCAATCATCCTACGACGATGCAATGATCTAAAATGCAAGAACGTTTGTGCAGGGCGTCTGCACGTGTACTGCGGTAAAGTCCAAACATATGCCAAGTATACAAACCATCACGGTACGGTCAAGCTCTGCGAACTGTACTGCTTTATTGCGATTGTGGCCTAGACAGCGGTATATAGACTAAGCATGGTGCTGGTAAGCAGTACATAACTCCCACTCTTACCCAGTTTGTCCTTGCTGATGATGGATCTAGCCTCTCATCTACGGTTGGCTTCACTAGTATCCTTAGGCTTCTCAATAAAGCGATTTCGAGCCGAGGAAGCTTTAGGGAGGGCGGATGACTATGCAAGTCTCATGAGTGAGACCTTGTCGTCGTGTATCTGCATAAAACACATGCCCCAGCCGTTCTGGGTGAAACTGTAATGTCCGATTACTATCTAGGGAGTATTTTATGAAGAATTCCTGCAGAAAATGGCGTCGCACCTTCAAAGCGCTCGTTATCTATGTCTACAGACTTATGACCCTTGATGCTTGTAGGTCACCACTGAAAGGCGTCGCCTTGGATGCTCTCTTTCGAATGGTATTTACCACCGGCACACCACCCTAGGCCTGGAATACCCAAAATTATCGGTTGGATGATGGACCGTAAAGATGTATTCTCCATCGGAAGTTGGATAATTTCTGGCCACCAAAGCGGACTGTGCCAGCGAGTGATGTGTCGCGACAGGACGATATAGTGCACGTTTCTGATAAGGTAAAGCGTCGTGGTTCTGATCACTGCCCCATTACTGCCCAACTTGATGCTGATTTCTTTGTCTGCCAAGCTCCCAGATAAATCCATAACGTCGTTACGAACCGACAAGGATGTTGGCGGGTATACACTACCTCTTTCGGTTTCAATATAACTATCGTTGATCACATTCGTTCGTTCGGATATGAGAAGATGATTCATCAGCGAGTGAGTCTCGCCTTTTCTGACTCATCTTGATAATAAATTCCGCGCTATATGCACCTGCGTACGCAGAAACTGACACTTCCTCTGGTTCCGTCTAGTAGTCATCGCCTCTGCCAGGCATACAAGCATGCATGACACGATGCCCACGCATCCATGATTGCCAGGTCCTGCAAGTGAGCCACCCATGTTCTATCGTTCAATATTATGAGGATGACTGACCATCAGTACTAATTCGTCAGACAACTATGTCTAGAAGAATGCGATTATGGCCTATTTGTATCTTGGTGGACCCTTCTCTGGGGTTCCAGACATGGAAGCATCTAAATTCGAGGTCCATAGCTTTAATGGTCATCCGTAATCTACCTGCGGAAAACCACCGTCCTACAGTATGAGAAAGCTCGCTCTCTCCATTTGACTGGTCGAGGGTCAACGTCCTCACGCGGCGTAATGAAACCCCAAACCCAGTTTGATTGGATGATGATGAAGTCTTCAGAACGTGCATGCTGAGCATCCTCGCGCCGTATCGCTATTCACAAACTCTGAAGTCATATGCTACCTCGAGTCAGAGAGTACGGAAGAACATCTCAAATGAGCGTATCGCCTCTTGTGACACTCATCTCTGATTGATGAAATCGAGCGGAGGGCTTGTCTTGTTCAGTAGCTTCAAGCTCGAATTACTCAACGTATTGATCAGGGGTTTGTCATGCTGCAGATCGATAGCATGACTAATGTATCTTCTTACAGACGCATGATTTCTGCGGCTTGACGCGTAATAGACCAACCCCATCGAGGCAACTTTAACTCTGGCCGCCCCCCGTGTTCTCAGTGCTTGAGGCGTGTTTTATTAGGGCTAGTCGTGGAGAGAATCAAGTAAGTGGCCGCTATTCAAGAAGCTCTCCAGCAGCTGACGAAGGGCCGTAAACCAGACCTTAACCGTCAGATGCATTCTGGTCGTTGAAAACCTTTACTTGCTACCCCCGGTGGCAAGCCTAAATGTAAGATGGAGAAGTGGCGGTTGGCCGCGGGAGGAAGCCCTTTACCCTGGCATACATGCAACCTAGAGCAGGGCTCGATTTCAAATCTTTACGTTGTGTGGAAGTCGCCGTGGACTGTTCTGCCTACGCTACAGCAGGTTCGTATTCTATATAGATAACACGTTCCTAAGCTCACGGGAATACGAACCACAGGTCGAAAGGTTGGAATGGGGCCAGACAGACTGGACTGACAATCGATGATCTTTTCCATTCAAATTGTGACATGCGGCCGCTCGAAGGTGTGGCGCCTCCAATGGCTGGGGCAGCTGTGGTCCTTCGACTTCAATGTGTTGCAAGAACCGGTCCTAGTGGTATATAAAGGATTCTTGGAGACGCGCACCAAGTTTACGTGGTCTGTGTACTCTCTTGCTACAAGCAATCATACCATCGTAGGAATCCCTGTCGACACACCAGCACAAAGAAGGTGGGCGTGATCCATTCCTCTAGCATTAGACAGGCTGATGATAATCATTATAGTCAGGATAATCCTCTCTCGGCTCGTCTGTTGATGCTGATGATATGGCATCGCTTATAGCCATAGCCAACGTGAATCGCGTTTTACTGCCAATGGTAACGTGAGTGCTTGATACCTACCGGTAGCATACTCAAGTGCAACATGCCGACGTCTGTGACCACCCAGGAGTCAAGGAGATCATTCGGTTTCGATACGTATCGATGGTATGCCCCCAACTATGACTGCCCCTCAGGACCTCCGACTGGGAATTGCTGATACATTATACACTACAGAACTTGAAGTCAGTGGGATTCCAGAGCTGTCCGTACTACATCGAAATCAGGGTTATGTAACCATCACTATCGATGGACATGCGAAGTACCACACACATCATGGTGGGGCAGTACGAGGTAATGACTCGGCTGGGAGAGGACGGCACTGCGTGTGGCAGCTATCCCCACTGCCCTTCCAGTTGTAAGTGGATTGCATTGAAGCACTTATAGAAGGATAACTGACAGACCGCTTCCAGCACGATCAAACCATCGTCACTTCTGAGGTTCACCTATACACAAAGACACTCGATGCGACATGACGAAGATCGAGGCAGCGCGGAGTTACCGTTATCCATGATGTTGACAAATAGTGGGCAACGCCGCAAGTCTTTTAGGGCTGAGAATAGCTACTGATAAGTATGATAACAGACTACACAGTCATACCCCTTGCTGGAATGAAAGGGTGGGAAGATCTCACACTTAGAGTGCAGTATACGACTATCGATGCTGCACCAAGTGTATCCCTCGCGTCTATCTCACGTGATAGCAACAAATCACCCCAAGAAACCCAGTATGACTACGCTCACTCGTCGGAAGCAGATGGAGAGGTTCAGCGTATGCTTAAGCAGACAGTGACGAGTTTGGCCCAGGCAATGAATATGGTTGTGGAACAAAGTAATACTAAGGTATTCATCTCTATGGGAGATAATTTGACTTGCAGGCTGATGATACCTAATGCAATCCAGCAGCGAAACATAGGAAAGAATGCGAGAGCTCTTCTGACCGTTTTATCCAAGGTACGGTTTTGATTACATCCTTGTGAATATACATGTCATGAACGTACAGGAACCGCCACCACTGGGAAACTCAGATGAGGGCAAGGCACTCGTGCAGGAACTCCACGACCTCGTCGTTTTACTGGCCACGCATCCTATCCCAACAATGTCCAAACCTACAATTGTCATTCATGAAATATTGTCCCTTGTCCTAAACAGTGCATTGGCCCTTTACCCCGATGAGGAGCCTGAGACAACGGGTGGGCAAGCTATATCTCTCTTCCTGCTACTAAGCGTTATTAAAATGGCCCCAGAAACAATGTTTCAACCAGTTACCATATTCGGACCCAGCCAGCTGCAACTCTTGGATTTGGCCACTCGACTTAGAGCGATCCGTCTGATGATCTCTTGCACGAAGGACCACCCTGTCCTTATTATCGAGATAATTTGTGCGTGCTAGCTTCTATCTCAGCATGATCATTTGACGGTGACCAATGGTACTGTGATCTAGTCTCTTGTCCTGACGGCTCTCCGTCTATTCCGGCGGGTGTACTGGTAGTAAAAACGCCTTCGGATATTTCGCCAGGCTCCCAAACAGCTAAAATAGCACTCAGCTCGGAGCTGCTTCAAGACAAGTCGAGTGTTACGTCAGTATGGCTGTATGTCGATTTCATTCCATAATGCAGGGATGATGCTGAGATTGTACCTTAGAGCTGTCCGCCCGTCCTCTCGTTTGGAACTAAAGCTGCTTCCCGACGATACCACGTTCCCTGCACCCAGCATCTCTGTCTCTGCCGCAGAAATCATAGCATCAACTGAAGGTACATAGAAGAGCCGCTACAAGTGGGAGACAAACCAAATCTGATACCCATGTTTGTCAGAGAACAAGCAATACGTGTGGCGGACTCAGTGGCGAACTCAGATATCTGACGGGAACATAGCTCCTGTAATGGCACTTGGTATGACGGCCGTGGTACGTCTCCACGATTTCAAGGGCTTATCATACCACAACGGCAAAAAAGGCGACGCGACAATCGGGCCATCAATTGCGGATGTAGATGTGGTCATCGAGAAGTTCCTCCAGCAATGCAATGGGATACAAGGATCACCTTCCACTCACATCTTCATTTCAAGCGCTACATCAGTGCTGCCGCGTGTCACTGAGTTCCTTGCCAAACCGCGTGAAGGACAATCGTCACCTCACCACTTGCCCGCACAGGGCATCAGTCATGCCGAGGACAGGAACAACACCCCTTTAAGAGACCTAATGGCGCTTGTGTCGGCCACATTGACATCACTCATGGAGGAACAATCCACTTTACACCATCTGATGAAAGACGGTCTCCTGGTCCAAATATTGGGACAGCTGTGTCGCATCACTGCGACCATCGAAGGCAATATTGATTACTATGGTACCTGCAATTAGTAACCGCGCGATGAACATGTTTGACCTGTGCTCCTACAGTGGTGCATAGCGCAAAGACCCAGACAACGATGATGGATACTCTCGCAAACGATGATGTATACAGCGAGCAGCAAGATTGTTTATTTCTGTCACTCTTCTCTAGAAGATTCCTCTCGGCCAACAGCGGCTTGCAACTCCCTGTTTCTTGTGACACTGAGTCCAATCTTGGAATAACCCTTAGTATGATCAAGGTACTACTGCAGCCTTCACACGAGGACCCTCGAGCCAGCCGCAATTCCCTTGCTCCCTTAAACACTTCTGTTAGCAAAAGTGGGAAAAGCCTGGGCGATCGTGTCTTTGCCGTAATCAGGAAGGTTTAGTACTCGAATTCGTGCAATTGAATTATCATACCGTACTGACACAATGTGCCGTCAGCTGTTGCAAATATCTACGGGATCTAAAGAGCGATCACGCTGTCGTCGCGCTCTTGTGAAGATTGTCCAGTTCACAGATAGACTTCCTCAAGACATAATGATCTCCGATCAGCTCACGTCGCACCATCCGGAGGAGTCAGGAGGTTATGGGACAGTGTATAGCGCACAACTCGGCAACGAACAAGTTGCTGTAAAAGTGGTGCACGGCATACATAAACATCTAGGCGATGACAAGATGCGCAAGGTAGGCAGTTAGTAATCTGGCAAGTGTGGTGACCGGATGGATTTAGCAAAAACCCTAGGCGATTTATCTCGAGATCGTAAGCTGGTTGACCCTTAAGCATCACAGAATTCTCCCACTGGTTGGAGTTGCCATTTGGGACCCTATCTGTCCCATGTGTATGATATCGCCGTGGATGACGCATGGAACATTGGACAAGAGATGCAACGCTGCCACAAAGTCCGAAACTAGGATACAATACGTATGTGTAATCCTGCTAAACTCTGACTTACTCATCATGTTCGTCGGTATATAGATCAAGGAGGTGGTTGAAGGCATGATACACCTGCACGAGGAAGGTATGACGCACGGGGACCTACGCGGTGTACGCATTCATATGTCCGCTGCAGTCCTTTAGCAGCTAAGTCAGCGTCTGTTCTGTAGGCCAACATACTTGTGGATAAGGATGATCACATCAAAATCACCGATTTCGGCATCGCCGTCTTCTCAGAGGGTACCAGCCGGAATTACTTCTCACTTCGCGCGGGAAACAAAAACTGGATTGCCCCAGAACAACGCATTGGCGAGAATGCCGATGATGGCAATCCTGTCAGTGTACGTCCAACGGAACACAGCGACGTTTTTTCTTTTTCATGCTTATGCATTGAGGTGGGTAAAACTTCCCTTTGTAGTAAAAGAATCTTCGTTGACATAGAAATGAAGCTGCACACAGGGGCAGCGCCATTGCATGTTCAGGATGTCGATTATGGCGAAAGAGCAGTTCACGGTCGGTCTCAGAAACGGCCCAGGCGCCCGAAGGGCATGTCCGATAGGTTCTGGGAGCTTATCCAAACATGTTGGCACGATGTGCCTGCACAACGGCCTTCGTTTTGCGAGATCGAAAAACAGCTAGAGGAAGGATGTTTTGCGTGATGTATGGCGGCGCCTCCATGAATGTTCCCCGCGAAGTCATTTGCCCGGGTGAGCTTCGTCCATGGATCCCTGGAGACACATACTGATCAACGTTTTGCTCGTAACAGTGTCTCTCCCAATGTACTAAGTATTGATGATGGTTATGCACGGGTTTTGGTAAATATAAGCACTAGTCTCTCGATATCGCGTGCAATGCTCGCTATAAAACTCCATGCAGTGCCCTACTACTAGTCCCGGCAGTAAAGTGGAATACTTGCTTGAGAGGACCGCAATGGATGCAACACATTAAGCTATTAGGGGAGCTTATTTCCCATTGTGGTCTATTGTTGATGGAGTCTCAAAACTCAAGTCACTTGATGGGTATTTGGGGCGACGACAAGAAATTAAAACACTGGCAGCCTGAGGCCTGCATTTGCAGCTATTGAGACGCATGAAATGAAGAAGCCTACATATACAGACGCACAAGAACTGTATTGCGAGTCGCATACAATCCACAATCCAGTAAAATGACACCATCAAGGTTGCCTCGAGGCCTGAGGCCCGAGGGCTATGGCATTATAGTCGACGAGTAAGATCCGGTCCCCTGTAAGTACTATGCTTAGATGAGGAGCAATAAATAGACAGTTCAAGTTGACGCTCCACTCGGCTTTCCCTCAATGATATCCGCCTGTTTGCTCCTTGAACCGGTGAGAGCAGCAGAAACAGGGCTACCACGGATGGTATCCGGAAACTGTTATGGAGAATGTAAAGGCGACGTTAAAGGCTTCACAGTCCTCGACACTGTCGCGCGTCACCAGGAGAAGAAGGAGCGTAGATGGACAAACCGCGTCGACGGGTTTATAGCAGAGGATGTAGTAAAGGTAGCGCAGAGCTAAATAGTGTGTTATAATTAAACGTCTGCACGAGGAATAAACTTGGCCGCAACGCAACTGTTGTAGATCTATAGAGCGATCTGCGTGATATCCATAGCATTCAATCCAGACCCCTAACGTGAAAAAGATGAGTGATTGCTCTTGGCTCAACATCTCTCGGCTTACCTGACAGGTCGACCACGTAGGCATGAGCTGCCCGGCCTGGATATTCTCAAAATCATAATCAAGGACAGTTCATGACAGCACTGGTATTATACATGGACAAGGTACGTCGTCTGCGTAGAACCCTCTACCTCCAGTGCTCGGCTTTGTTCAGATGGTCAACTTCGGAAGGTCGCTCCCAAGAGAGGGCTCATTCTGGCAAGGACCATCAGCCTGGGTACGATTGCCGGACACGAGATGGACAGAAACAAGGGGTAATTAACAATGTCAAAGCAAAGATATGGTTGCATACGTACCAGGTGTAGCCTATTTACGACGACGTTCATGTACATTCAAGTTCTGTCGCCACTGGTCTCACTATCTCGTGAGTCGTGACAGTTCCGGGTTTACTATGAAAACGATATTGAGTCGATGAAAGCAAAACGTAATGAAGGTGGCAGGCTCACCAGATTTCCTACTGCATGGAGAAACCTGTCAGAGCATGAAGTGATACGAGACTCTGCATGCAACGTCCCAAGGTCAATAGTAAACTTCTCAAAGGCGAGCAGACCGCGACCGTCAGGATCTGGAAAGTGTCAGACGGTCTTCTGTCGTCGTAAATGCTCTCTCTCATGCATAATGCAGGAAACTTGTGGACCAGGCCGTTGTGGGGTTTCAAGCGGCTTGCAACTTTTGGTAAACTTGAAGTGTCTTTACAATGAGCCGCTCAGATTGTGCGAGACGAGTGAAACATGGCGCACTCAAGCAAAGGCGGAAAGGACGTAGGAGAAGTTGAGGGAGAGAGATTGATGTTCCTCATAGCTAGGTGACAGCTCATCATCGATGCTATAATGAACGAGTATCATAAGATATGCATGGCCATGCAAGTCGTTGTCTGGAAGCAAGCTCACTGCTCGGCGCTCCGAGGACCGTGGATGTGTTTGGTCATGCTTGACGCAGGCGCTTATTGTAAAGCGTAAGCACGAATCGAGATTCGACGTCAACTTACGACCCGACGGTGAACTCCTTCCAACTTCCAAAAGTTACAACTAAGTAAGTACATTCCTCTAAGACTTGTCATAGCGCTTCTTAGTTGTCTCCTTTGGTAGTAACATCCTTCATTTGAGCAGGACATCTGTTGTGCTCAAGGGAAATTCCCTAACTTGTGTCGTGCCAGCGATGCAGCCCACGGGATGGGACTGACAGCTACTTACATGGTATCATCATCCGTTCACCGACTTATCTGATAACCTTGTCAATCTCAAAATGGGAAGATGGAACTGCCTGGGTCAAACTGCTCTCACCCAGGAGCTTCGTCGCGTACGCCAACTGATTTTGTCGACGAACATGCTTATCGCCTCTCAGGTGGGCAGTCGTTCATCTGGAGCAACTTCCTCACTGCATAAACAGCATCTCGTATAACAGGTGTTGATAGTAATAGATTCCTACGCGATACTGTACGAGGTCCCCGCGAAGGTCTTCGGCACGTAGATGCGTGAACGGACGCGTGAAATGGGTATTGGAATGCTCACGACCTTGACAAAAACGGACATTATTCGACTCAATAAAGGAAGTTCAAGTTATCTTCGACTTTAATCTGCCTTGGTAGACGTCAGGGGCACACTTGATCCTAGTCACGGTGTATGTGACTCAGGGCAACGGCCGTGCCATCTGCTTGCGGCGCTCGAGCTAGTAGCGCAAAGCGACATCTCTTGCTCTGCAAGTCAGCACAAGTATTTGTCGGTCGGGCTTGTTGTTATCGGAATGCTTTTCTGTCGCTGCAGTGTCAATGGTCCCCAAGTTACTTCCATGCCTACCTTGATGCAGTAAGGCCTTTTTAGACTTCTGTTTGTCAGGTAGGTTGCTGCATTCTGCGAAAGCGTCACCGCAACATTGACGGCATACCATTTTCCAGGTTCACCGATGTGTCAGAAGTACAACACTCACCGTCTCATACTCAGGTCTTTCCCCGCGACGTCTCAGTCTGGTGGTCACCGTATGTACGATCTCCGCGTCACCACGCGTGTTTGGGCTTCTGACAACTGACAGTGCTTGCAGAAGCGTAGACACAATTCGGCTCGCGGTGCATTGTACTTGATGAAGCACTATGCGAAAACAATACCTCTGCTTGACGATGAGCTTCGCTCAGGATCGATCGTGGGTTCAACTTTTCTGTGAATGATTGACGGTGCACTTACGCGACTTGACGACCTTGTAGTTTGCGGCATCGTAGTCTGGAAGATCAGTTATGAGAGGAGCCATCTGTCGAACTAACTTTCCCCGCCCTTGTTTTACATAATCCAGCGTGCTCTTTCTGGGCTGAGGACCTTTCACCGCTTCCGAAGTCATGCCTGCAAGTACCACGTGAGTGCCAGATTAGCTCATGCTGATATACGATTTCTGACGGCCACCACTATGTCCGCAAATCATTTATCACTACTCTCCCACAACCCGAGCAGAAGATTCGTTCGTCGTATGAGCGGTCATTCATTGATATCCTCCCGACGTGTATACATCGCGTAGAAAATTGAGTACAAGGCAGTTAAACTCGACAGCTGTACCGAAACAGTAAACTCCCTGCTTGTGCCAGTCCGCCGGCACGATGTGGCCATGAGACGGGAACCGGTTCCTGGATTTCTGGTGGTGCTGATCACGCACGTGGCGAGGACCCCGGATCGCAGAAGATTGTACGCTCTTATACTCTTTGTCTAACCGCCTTCGCTGATGTACTTCCCAATGTTGCGCGCACATAGTTGTTCTCTCCCTTGCTCCGTAAAACGGTCATACCAGAATACAAGTATAACATGTATTTACACAAGAGCCGCATGGACCTATAACGAGGTACTCGATCAGGGCGCTCGATCAGGGTCAGGCTGAGATCTTAGATGATCAAACCTTATAGCGCCGAATTGTTGGGCACACGGCGCGACGCTTTACAAAGCGCTTAAGGTAATTGAGGAATGTGTGCATTCTACAGCAAAACGGAACACTACCACAATCCCAGCATGGAAGGAATATCTGATTATTGAGGTGTATGATCCAGTGCTTGCCTTTCTGACGTCGCCGTTTACTCGCCGCAAGTCTATCCATACATACGACGGACTGAGGAAAGAACACGTACTACTTACCAGTAAGCTTACGTAAACTACTAGCCTGAGTATACTACGGTCCGCTTTACTTACGAGTTGCTCCAGGGCTTCGCTCGGTCATCCTGGACGGCATTTATGGTTTATTGTCTCGTACACCAATCGTTAGAGCGAGAGATCTTGAGTACGCGGTGGAGGCTCTGGAAGTCTCGACTGAGGTCTGTCGTCATTATCAGCATGTATACGAGTGCCGCCTCGACGACGTAGCTGGATCAGCGATAGAGTTATCGCAAGAGAGCCGGTTCAGACCGAGCTCTCCCTCAGCCTGTATCAGGAGCACGACATGTGCGGTTTTGCTACGGCAAACGTGAGCTAATTGATAACGAGGTCAGCTGCCAAAGTCGAGTTGTCGTTATTCGATATCGACGCTGGCTTGCCGACTGGACATATAATAAGTGGGATTGCTTTTGTTTTGGGAAAGCGCTGCCTGTCATCCAGTGTCTTGGCTTAGCTGTTTGTAGAATTGCCTTACCGGCGATGCGCTTGCCCTATGCCAGTGTCTTGCACCTCTTTTCTCCCACGGGGCTCGCATTTGTGAAGCCGGCACAAACAACGAATTTCTCGGTCACGGCGTTGATTTCAATAGCCTGCACGCCCATGCGGCCTTTCCTGCAAGTGTCAGAGCGTAGAAACCTTCAGCTCCTGTTGACCGACTTCGTAGTTCAACGCTACTAGCCCATGCTTTGCAACATCAGGAGTTCGCGCTCGTGAAGTCTGAACGACAATCAGATCATAGTGGTATATACGAGCGCCGGCAGCGATTCACTACAGTTTTTTGCCCAAATCAATGAGATCGTCGTTGTTCATGGTGCATGGCGATGCTGTCCGTGTGATCGGAGAGATGACAGATACCGAGACATTGGCGCGGACGGTACAAAGATGCCACGGATCGCGAACAACTTACTCATGCCTTGTGCTAGATTTGGTCAGTCTAGCAACTCTCTCATGCTTCGCCGTGCGCTCACGCGGTGTCCCAGCACGTCGCCTTCCCATTCTATCTCAAGACTCGATAACTCCAAGTCATTGATACGGTCGGAATTAAATGCACTGCGCTGGCTCTGGGCATCGCCATGGTTCCTCACGCCACACCGAACATGCACAATCAGCTGGAGAAGAGGACACCTGCCGGTCATATCTGCGAAATCGGCCGACAACATGTGCAATCAGACGAGGCGCCAGCACGCAACTTGAAGGCATAAGTAAGAGTCATTCCAAAATTCAATGAGATCTGGTGCAGATGCGATAAGGAATGTGTAAATACAAGGAGCGACTAGACGTATATTCGTAACATTCCGTAGACAAGGGCTTATAAAGGACGGGAAGCTGGAAGCAGCTTGCGTGAAGACTTGCGGACGAATGTAACAGCTCTACTCGGTAACCTGACGAAGAGCTGGAACACGGTGAACACGTCGTGGAAAAACCCAAACACAAGACCTTCATCTTGTGATCTAAGGTGTTGTGATTTTTTAGCCTGAGCGATGCCGTTCCGGATAGTCTTCCACCGTTCATAGGCCCCCGTAGCATCAGGCCTAGCAGCTGGGTTTGTGGCTGTCATGCCTTCGATCAAAGGCTGCAAAAAACCAACGTTCTTAAATTTCTATGGCGTGATTGATTGAGTATAAGTGGGTTATATGTTTCATGAAACATACCAGAAGGACCTCGTGCTTGAACATGTTTCCGATGAGGAATATATCGACCTTAAATGGGTCATACGGCTTGTTCAGAGAGAGCTCTGGAACCTCTTGATCGATGCCATAAACTCCGACAACGTTCCGATTTTGCTCAGTCTTCGGGTCGAAATAACTCGAAATACCGTAATCGACGAAGTAGTACCTCACGCGTGCAGCCGAGCGTGGTAGGCGTGGCGCGTCAGCTTTTCCGTCAGGCATCTTCCAGTGCTTGACAGGGTGATAGCCCTTCGGATAAAGTGCATCGGCATCCATCATAATGTTTCTTATTGAACAGTCACTGAAAACAAAGTTAGAGCTGCGCTAGTCCGGATATCACCAGCTTACCGATGGGCAACCCCCCGATTATGCATGTAAATCAGACCCTGACCATGTGATGAGTGGGCTTGCGTTGAAGCAAAATCACTGTCACGTACCTCTAATATCTGGTCCACGAAGTCGACAACATTGTCAACTGTTTCAAAAGGGACCTCTTGCACGGGAAGAAGGAAAGGCATAACAAGGTAGGCAGTGTGCTCGTCATCTTGCGTCAAATCAGAATCCAATGCCCGTAGTGGGTGGTAATTAACATCTTGTGGGCCTGGGAAAGCTCGCGGGTCATGGAAAGGAGATTTTGGTTTGGCAGCTGCTGTGTCGGCGATGATCGATTGCTCGTCGTCCAGGGAAAGGGCCCCAAGTTCAGCTCGCTGGTCATGAAGGTGAGCTTCTTGCTCCGCAGCTGCTGTTTCGACGATGACTATCTGCTCGTTGTTCAGAGATAGCTCCCCAGGTTCGATTCGTGGGTCATGAAAGTGAGCTTCTTGTTCATTAGCTTCCTCGTCAGCGTCCTCCACGACGTCTAGCTCCGATGATGGCTCTGCTGCGACGGGATCAGAGCGAAAGTTATCGTGGCCAGGTGCACTATCATCGCACGCACCGTCATTATCTGCATTGTCGTTGTGGGAACCTCCCCTCGGAACCACCCAATACATCACTGGTTGTTCGTCATCAGCGCCGGCGTTAGAACGAACAGCGGAGGGCTTGATGACTTCAAAGATCGGCACTGAGTGGTTTCGAGGATCGGGAGGAGACGACAAGGGGGATAGCATAGTGGCAATGCTGATCTCATTGTCCGCGTCTTCCAAGCGCTTGATGTACACGCGTTTTCCGTCGTCCATCCTGGTAGCGTCAATGAGGTTCGGACGCAGCTACAGGGAGGTTTAGAGTACGCAGTATACCGTGTCGCAGAAACACTTACCACATGTCCTCGTATAGCGTCCTCGCATTGTGCAGGATTGGCACCAGGTGCCAGATAATCCGGCTTCCTATTGGGTACATAACGGGGGCGCAGTTCATATCCGCATTGGATCAGGAATGTATACCTCGCCACCCATTCCTTTTCAAACATAAGCAGATCATTCGTATCTTTTGGCGGACTTTCAGTATTCGGTGCGTCCATACTACTGTGCGAGTCAAAGCTGGTCAAAAGCGAGGAAGAGAGATCAGGTGTGCCGATGACATGGAGGGAGCGGGTAGGTCGTGACTATCCATGGATGCGCATTGACGCCAAGTTCGGGGTTTGAATTTGGACGCCTATTGCTTGACACCTTCTCCCACACGGACCACCGCGTTTGCCGCCAACAATAAGAGAGCCTTGTTTGAGATGTTCTCGCCTTCCCTCAGTTACGTCCGATGCCCCCCCCCATTGCCACAGGCTGGTCCTTTGCTTAATACCACCCTCGTTCGCTACAACTCGCTAAGGCAGCCTGAGCTTGCTACTAGCTATCGACTCACCAGCTATTCGACGCTCCCATAGGTACGGTGCGTGAACTACCGCTAGGTGCTCTCGGCATCGCTCACGTTCTGCTAGATTAATATCCAAGTCATGGCTGCAGCAGCCTCTGTTCAACTCCCCTCTGAAGCTCCTACATTCTTGCCCCATTCTCAAGTCGCAGTGGTAGGGGCCCCATTGCCAGAAGCAAAACCGTTTCACAAGAGAAGCAGGCTCTCGAGTTTCTTGAAGGGGCTTGCACACAATATTACTAAGCCGAACGCCTCTAAGACACTAGCCTCTGCATACGCAATGCTGAACTTCGTCGACGAGGAAATAAAACGGATCCGTGAAAGACAAGGGCCCAGAGTTGAGCTCCAAGAGAGAACATTGAGGAAGGACAAAAACCATAAAATGCTTGCCGACTTGGCGGAGCAGCTCAAAGAGTGCGTTTTTTTCTCTCAACGAACTTTGTTTTGTCAACTGAATCACGCTGAGTAGTTACGATGCAACTTATCGAAGGCTGCTCACACGGTTGTTGGGCTACCGTGCCTGGAGTCTCGGTAGCACCCCTGAGGGTGAAGAGCTGTATAGCGAAATTTGGGATTTGTTTATGAGCATAAATAAACTAAAGGAAGATTATACAGTACGCAAATTCCTTCTGTACTGCATTTGCATTTTGTTGCTCATTGGCGGTCAGAAAACCACGGGTTCGATTTTCGCGCGCCCTGCCCCACAGCGCCCAATTAGCGGTACTAAATCACGCAATAGTCGGCTGTCATACGAAAACTGAGGCTCCTTGTAATCTAAGTACTGTATCTCTTTGCCATCCACCTGTAGCCTTAGGACTATCTTCTGGGAACGTAATCGTGGCGGTCTCTCATTAGTACTACGCTAAGTGAGAAAGCCCGGGCCGTTGAAGCTAGGGTATGGTGCATCGTCATATTTAGTTGTGCTTTCACTCAAATGCTTGGCACAGGCTATAAAGAGTCTGTCGCTTATTAATAGTGCACCCACAGTTGTAGCGTTATAGGTATGGTGGCGCCTTTAGTACGACTCGGACCCGCGTGTCTTGTGTGCTTCTAAGTAGATGTCGGGCCTCCATGCTAATTGTACATAACGCAGGGATGGGACGTTCTTACGTGTTACTCGGAACGAACAAAGACGGACAAGGACGGGCTCATCATGATGCTATCTCAGGAACAATACCACTGCAGACTATCAACATGCGCTATGACAGATGGTGGAGGTGGGCGCGTCAGAAGAACCAGCTTGTGGCAACCGACAATCAGGATAGGATTGCATGGCAAGTCAGTTCGGCATGTTATTGTTTTTGGTCACTTTGGGGTATCTCATCAACTAGAGGCCTTTCATAGCTACAGTGACTATAAAGGATGGTAGATCAACGTCCAATGCCACCTCGATTTCTCCTTTTCTACATCAATTTGGCAAACATCCTTACCATGCAGCAACCGGGCGCAGTTCCTCACCGGTACGTAACTCAAGTTTGGAAGAATTTAGTACCTTCAATGACTTTTGAACCCTAACTTGAAAGCGGATCTCGGATATGTGTATCCTTATCAGGTAGGGTCTCATAGACATTCTTGGCACACCGTACTATCGTACAACTCATATCATATTTATTCAACCACTGGCACAGGTCTCGAAATTGGACTTAATAAGACCAAATCTGACCTTCAGTATGTACACCTGTATCTGTTGGACGAGAACAGCTGCCTGCTGTACCAATTCCCAACTATCACTGGCGCTGGACAGCGCCGATTCGTGATTCAGGGCGAACATCAATTGTACGTTGCCCGATGCTACTATCCAATCGTTTCCCTTCGAAAAATATTGCTTATTACTCTAGCTAGCTATCTACCGACCGCCAATAGGCGTGTGACTCTACGGGTTGACATTACATATCAGAAAGGATTATTTGGGAAAGAGTCAAAGACTCGCTTCTACGGGGACGCTTCGCTGCTTCCGACGGACTTCATTCTTCCAGGTCAGTGGCGATGTTACTCCGACTCGAAGTCGCGATATGATCAGCTTTCTGAAGCGCTGACTCGTGTTCTAGGATCCTATGAGTACTGGCCTATCAGCAGCCCCAAGGCTATGCTTGTCGACAGCATAAACAGGAGTGGTATTGTTGGAACAGTACACTGCTATATGTACATCCAGCCGCAAGACCACCACGGCTCCGCACTGAATATAGAGTTGGATGATCTTGAGGAGACTTACCCGATACTTGGTGACATCGGGCGCTTGCTTGCCACTGTAAAAGCAATTCGTAAGCGATACCGGGCTCATCAATTATGCTTGGTCCGTAATTCCCTATCTAAAGCGAGCTACTAGGACTCCAATGCTCACTGTTCAAGTTTATCTCTTTAGCGACAATTGTCATACGTGCTAGAGAACCTCTGGAATTACTGGCTTATAGAGTTTTCTCAAGACGGAACAGCGACCTCCAAGGGAGGGCATCTGCCTACGAACGCATTGGACGAGTTCAAGGCCAGTCAAGGGAATGAATTTGACGACTTGGTGAAGCAAGCAAGTTCACATATGCATTGCCTCCGCGATCAAATTATCCCTTCCATCGAGCGTGATGCGGCACTGGAGACGGCGATTCATACGGGAATGCGCGAACTCTTGGGTTACATGCTACGAGCAGCGTTGCTTCTGTTTTCATGGGCAAGAGTTTATCCTGGTAAGTGTGCCTTGACCTAGAGCGTTGATGACCAATGGCTGACGAGTGTCAATTGCATTAGAAACTACTTACGATCACATCTCTCGAAACGCACGCTCTGATCAACTTGTACACGAAGCCAAAATGGCATTACGGGAAATCACCCTGAAGTCCGTGTCCCAGCGGTATCGTATACTTCAGATGATATACCCGAGGTTACTTCCCAAGGCCCCGTCGGAGCGTTTGGAACACGAGTTCATCGAGTGCATATGCACATCCGCACTCAAAGAAATTGAAGTGAACTCGCATAGGATAGCTGCTGGTGTGCTTTTCTCACTTCGAGGCGAGAAAGCAGCTATGGCCATGGAATGGATACAGACTGTGGAGTATTTCATTTGGCTTTCCATCTTTCGTAAATTGAGCCCAAAACTCTTTAGATTCTGAAGGGAAGTCTACAAGGGACTGCATCGGCACGCAGGGATGCTCTGCGCCGTATGCTCACTCACCTTGCTCAGGAATCTGACTCTTTGCCGCCTTCACTCGTTGTTCCAGCAGAGATAACTAGACAGCACATCGATGGTGGCGGATATGGGACTATTCATATCGGCAGATCGTACGGCGATACGGTCGCGATGAAGGCTATAAGCATTTATCCTAGGACGGGTAATACTCTCAACCGACTTCGGGTACGTTCATTTTTTGGTAGTGTCACCACCGATGATCCTGTGAGCTGACCTGGGACCTGGCAGCAAATGTATCTCGAAGTGCTCGCCTGCCAGTCCCTGTCCTCCCCACACATCATTCATTTATACGGAATTAGCGAGATAAAGGGTATGGCATATATAGTTATGCCTTACTTCACTAAAGGGAATACTATCGAATACATCACCCGCGTCCGACGCTCATCAGCATACCAGGATGACCGACCTATTCTCTTGGTGCATAAATGGGCGAGTTTATCAATATTTAAATATCTCATTGCCAAGTATTCAACTTGAACACCTTCAACCCTGCATAGATTCGTCAATTATCGGAAGGCGTGAAATACCTGCATGATGAGGGCATAGTCCATGGTGACATTCGTGGGGTAGAAGAGCCTATTCAATCACAATTCGTATCACGACTCACTTTTTTGTTTGGGCAGGTAAACCTACTAGTCGACGATTATGAGAACATTGTAATCGCCGATTTTGGGCTGTCCGTATTCGCAAACGGAGAGAGCAAACAGTATCTATCAAGACGTTCTGGAAGTATACAGTGGATGGCTCCCGAAGTTATTGGCGTAACAGAAGGGACTTCAGCTCGTCAGACGAAAGAGAGCGACATCTACTCGCTATCCCACGTTTGCATCGAGGTAAATGGAGTCTTTACACAGCGTTTATCCATATTCTCAGTGTTTCTCAGCTCTATACAGGCAAACCACCGTACCACTTCAGAGGTGCAGACATCAAAGACGCAGAACTTCGGTACCTCATTGTCCATATGCACCAAAGGCCTCCATTGCCGACCATCAATGACCAAGCCATGAGTGCCCGACTGTACCGATTCCTCGAGCAATGCTGGGACAAAGATCCAGAAAAACGCCCGTCAATTACATCCATTGTAAAGCACCTACAGACATTACTGGCATAATGATATTCGTTGTTCTCTACGATTGTACCACGGACTGTACTTGCCAGTATACTTATGATGAACTTTTAACTCCAAATTGACTGTTCGGCAAATAAAGCCGTGTGCAATTGTACTATCCAGTCCGGCTCCAAACGAGAGAGCGACTGCTCTTGCCTAGCTCCGAGTCATGGCCGTTCGATATAGCCCTACGACCTGAAGTCGTGAAAAATAGTACACTTCAGGTCTAGTCGCGCTTGGCTACGAGGGAAATCGCGACAGATACTGCATTGCAGGCGACGATTCCAGTCCGCCAACTGCTCCGCCTGCGTAGTTTCTGCCGGCGATGCATGGACGAGATCTGCGGAAGAGTCCCGTACCAAACACGGAGCGCCTTCCTGATGTTTATGCGGCCTTCAGGCTCGGATTGTACCATGAGCTCGACGAGATGCTCCAAAAATCCGACGTTGGAATACTTCTGATAGCAGGACGATGGTTAACGAGGTTAATATTGAGTGAAACGCAGCGCTCACGTCGACAAACATGCGCCGAAGCATGTTCCCTATTAGAAATATGTCGAGTAACAGAGGGTTGTAGTACCTTGTCAACGGGTTATGGAACTCCGGGGGCTCTCGATCCCTTGCCGATTGCACTCTGGCGCCGCTCCAGTCGTCGGATTTACAGAGCTTCGCACCGCCAAACCCGACGAAATAAAACTTCGCAGGACTTATTGCAGGTTGGGACGTACGGTCCAGTCTTGACCGGGACCATGATACGGGTGTTACAGCGGAGACATTGACATCACCATCAATGGTCGAGTCCCTGTCGGTGCATACCATTATGTTGTGCAGAGAGCAATCACTATATATGAGGGCGCCGAGAGTTAGCATTTCTGAGTCAGTCAGTTAAGCAAACAACATCACACCAATGAGCTACGCGCTTCCGATGCAAAAAGTTCAATCCCTGTGTCAAATTAAAGGCCCGGGAGGACCAAATTGCCTTCAGCTTCAGAGAAGTTTGTATGATATAGACTCACCAACAAGACCTGAGAAACTAGCTCCACAAGGTCCCCCACTGTTCCTATTACTGACGAGCCTACTGGATGTAGAGTGGGCATCACGATATACGATATTTCATGGTGTTCTTCGTCCTGCAATGTTTGGTACACAGGTACACAGTGGTTTCCTGGGTCAATCCGATTTACACCCTTGGAAAAGGATGCAAGCTGTCTAAGCTCGTCGCTCCGGCTTCCAACCCTCTTGATGCAAACGCTTCGGCCGTCCGCAACCCGGGTTGCATTGACTATACTCAGGAGGTCCTAATTGGCGTGTGTCAGATTTTGAAGCCGAAAGTTCGTGAACGAACGCACATATATGGTTGAGTCTCGACTGGTACTACTTCCATAGTCCTCAAAGTGATTCTCTATAGTGGTCCCTTCAACCGGCCTTTCGTGGTTCAACATGACATAACCATGTTCAAAGAGAAACTTGTGGCGGGAAAGCCAGAAGGCGTTGGCCTCGTCAGGATTGTTGAACCATAGTTTGTAGGCGTTGTAAACCCTCCGACCTTCGTCTTCCATGACGATACGACAATGCAGGTAGAAGCCCAACTACGATGAGACGAGCATGGGAAAGACCTACTGTACTTGGCTTCAGAATCAAGTTTGTGGCACCAACTTTGCACCTCTGTCACGGCGGCTTTTGTTACGGTACAAGTCAAAACACCCGCAAAGTTCCGAATGCTGAAGGCGCTGTGACTCAATGCGATTCTTCAAGTTGTCACCCATAGTGCTAGGCAAACGAGGGCGATGCAACGATAATTATGACACTTGAAGATCATAGAGCGGTGAAATGTGACAGGAGCTGCGTGAAAGCTAAATATTCCAATTAATATTGGCAACGTGAAATTCCCAAGCGCGCGTTTATTGACTTATATAGACGGCAGGCGCAATTAGGACCTTGGACACCCGTACCGGCGGATCTCTCTGCAAATACAGCGAGACGTCCTATCGTCTCGCGAGTCATGGACGCACTCACCCCGGCTACCAAGTACTCTCTTCAGTACACAGAGGAACGATACTTCGTAGCGGTGCAAGAGCTCAGATCTACAGGTAACAGAAGAGACCACACACTACAGTAACCATCTAACCTGTTTCTTATCAACAGCACTTCGATCAATTTGACTACACCCCGACGCCGGGGGAAGCAGTATTTTACACGAGCCTGAGTATCGAAAACCAAATGCGCAAGGCACCCTTGGAATCCGTACGATTATGATGTTCAGGTTGCGCGAACACCATCACATCGGCTAGTATTTGGGGGAAACCTAGGTTGGAGTACCTCTAGCGGCCCAGCATAAGCCTGAATACAATGTAGAGCAGCGGGATTACTTGCATCGATGAGCTTCCTACGAAGCGTATTTCCCACAAGAAAGACGTCCAGAAGGCGTGGGTCGTATGATGCGTACCCTACTTCTAGAAACTCTGGAGGTTCCGGATACATGGAACAGCGCTCAGTTGCCCACTTCTTGTTATTGCTAGGGCACGGCATAGCACATCCGAATCTCACAAAGCAGTATTCCTTGCTCCTCAAGGTTTCCAAGCACAATAAACTGGATTCCTTGGCACCTGGACAATTGGGCATATTCAGCGGAGTAAACGGTGCGAATGGACTTCGGTATTTCTGGTCCTGGCAGCAGGGTGACCTCTGGTTTATCACTATGTTTTGTGAAGAACAATCACTAATCAAATATATCAGGACACGACACAACGAGCAAGGGTTGAGAATGAGGTACCGCTTCGATGTATGAAATTTAACCCCTAGAAGAGGAGACATATGAGTACATTGTCTTTCAGTTGGAGTAGATGAACCGTTGAAGCTTACTAATAGCATCTGCGATGTAAAGTCCACAACCTCGCCCACAGTCGTCAATGTCGATGAATCAACAGGAGTAAGAACAGGCATCACAACGTACGATACCCCTTCAAGCTGCGAGTCGCTGTCCGTGAGTATCTCTAAGGTAGGTATACAGTGGTTTCCTGGATACATATGTCCAACCATGTCTGCATTGAGAGCTGACAATAGGCTCATCTCGCTGGTACCCGTGCCCACTCTTTTGACATACACTTGTACGCCGTTGGAAGTCCTGACGCCCCCAATTTATCCAGACCGTGCTGTCCAAAGGAGTTAGTGCAACCCTTGCAAGGATAAACCAGTTATCAAAAGATTCAGCGTACAGGCTGAACTGCAAGATTATTCAACGAGTCCTCGGATGGAAGACTTGATGCCTGGCTCGGACTCGGAGCGCGATGCGCAAGGTTCTCTTCTGTTGCTTCGATATCTAGGATATATCCATGCCCTTCAAGGAATCTCTGCTTCGAGCGCCAAAATGTGTCAGCCTCGAGCTCTTGAGTGTTTGCAAACGACAGTGTACGAGGCCAATCAATGTCGTACTGCAGACTGCAGATTCTCAGTCATGGGCGGCTGAGATCTGAGAGCCGGAGCCTCGCTCCCGGGAAATGTATTTCCGTTCACGACAATAAGTAAGTAGATATAAATAAATAAATGATGGTCACCACCCGTGCGATGATGTGTGACATATTCGTATGGATCATCTTGGCTCACACGCACATCAGGATGTAACCACAAGGGAGATTCTCTAGGTTGCTCGTGTATGATCTATATGTACTTTCAAGCCAGCCATTGAGAAGCCTCTTAATATTTGACTCAAGACCCTCAAGCAATTTGAAACAACGGCATATTTACAGGGGAGTTAGGGTCCCATGGTATTCATCGTTCACAATTCGTCGCATGCGTGAAACGAAGTGCGGCGGGGAGAGTACCGTCATACTACGGCGATGCAATGGCTGCTGACGCTTCCATGATGATAGAGTTGGGAGAACAGTGAGCCATACGCGCAAAGCACCTCGAGCGTCCTTGCGTTTTTCAGGATGATCGTGTACCATCCACGGTAGCAGTTTCTGTAGAAAATCGACGTTGGAATATTTCTAAGAATGACCTGTCAATGGGATTCCTTCAAGATATGGTGGCTACTTACGTCGAGGAACTCGCGACGAAGCATATTCCCAACAAGAAATATGTCCAAGAGGATAGGATCGTAGTATAGCCCGAGCCACCCCCGGGAGAACTCTGGAGGTTCTCGGTCCCTGGAATAACGATCGCACACGGATTCTTTATCTCGAGGACAATATTCCGTAACCCCTCCAAACCCGACGAAGTAATATTTCGCTGGGATGGAAGTGATTTGGGACGCTTCACCTCGCCCAGAGAGTGAGTGATGTGGTAGGAATGGGAACAAGCGGCCTGCCGATTTACTGACAGAGGAAGGGCTCCAGTTGGTCATGATATTGTGTAGAGAACAATCACTGTACAAAGATACTTAAGTGTCATTATACCAGTGAAAACCGGAAACATATATTGACGGGGACCTACCGATGTGCTGCCATGTGCTGGTGCATGAATTGAAGCCCCTAAGTGCAAAACAATCTGGTTGGATGAAATAGTCAACAGAGCCCAGATTGGATTAGACATACCAGTAATATTTGAGAAATGAACTCCACAAGGTCGCCTACCGTCTTCAATGTTTCGGAGTTCACGGGATGCAGAGCAGGCATAACCATATATGCCATATTGCCAGACTTTCCGTCCGTAAAACACTCGAGGAGAGGTACACAGTGATCTGCCGGGTCGAGTTTACCATAACCCTCCTGGAACGCCCGCAGAAAGCGGATTTCCTCGCTGAGAGTTCCAACCCTCTTGATGCAGACTGGCAAGTTATCGGCGACACGAGTGGCGTAAACCCTACTCAAAAGATCCTAATACGAGAAGGTCATGGGTCATCCAGTGTCGATTTATAGCGAGTCGTCAGCTCGCACCAGTCGATCATCGCCCGCGTCGGCAAGACTGTGCCACTCTTTCCGACGTGCAGCTGCTTCGAACAGGGCGGCAGTCTCTTCCTCAGAGAGCTCTGCGGGTTGTAACCGATATCCGCGCTGTTCAAAGAATGGCTGCCTATCCTGCCAGAATGTGTAGGCTTCTTGTGGGCTTTCAAAGCGCACTCGTGCTCCTCGAAGCGGAACTATGTTTGTAGGCTCAGTGGAGGACATTCTAGAGGATAGTGGGAGGGATTAATTGAAGAACCCACCGCCATGATGATGGCAACATTCGAACATCGAATATGCCAGCACGTTGATTTATCGCGGTTTGATCGGAATAATTTAACTCAAAATACCGTCGCGGTACCGCTATGTAAGTGCAAAACCTTCGGTCTGGCCAGAAACAGCTCGTTCGTCCATCGTATGTGTACGACAATCTATGGTAATACCAAACTGGAAGCATGCGGATCAACCAGGCACTGATGGAGTAGTACTATACAACCTAAATGCCGACTACAAGAGACCACTGGAGACAGTCCAAGCTATCCCATCAATTGTGTAAGACTTATCTATTCATGTGAATCTGTGGAATCGGCGTGACGAGTCGTGGAATAAGGATGTAACAGTGGACGAACACAGAGCTGGAAGGCCTGAGGAGAATAATTTGCTTGAGAGCGTATGACTGGTGTCGTTGATGGGCGAGGGCGTGTGGTAGGCACGCCATAGCTCCCGGAGATCACATCATTTCAACTGGACGGAGCAGCAGAAGACGAGCGTCGCATCAGGTGGTGGCAGCATGGCCACATGTATTTGAATTCGGTGGGAGCCGACGAAGATGGCGAGATGGCGAAAGTCATTTACCAACAAAGGAGCCGTAGAGATGTTGGGTGGAAGAGGGGGGAGTCATTGTATGGGCCCATCGAATCGACGGCGAGGCATAGCGTTGAACAGCCGTGAGTGCAGTTTTTGGACCGGTGGAGCGCGCAGCTTACGCCCTTCATATGTGTTCTCTCATCGGTTGTCAATTGACTGTTTTCAGTCGCTATTGGATTCATATGGTGAATCAGAAGCTTGATGGGCTAGTAACGCGATAGATGTATGACTCACGTTGTGCAGATAACGTGGTTCGGCCTTTACATGTGCGGACGATAAGGGCTTCTTGAGCTTCCTTCCAAGCACTTGAAGCTCGCGATGATTCACCTTTCTGACTCCTCTCTCACAGTTTCGGTGAGCGCCCTTGTTATGAGGAGTAAGTCATGTACTCTAAATGCGAGACGTTGACGGAGCATAACTTGAAGGCCCCCTCTCATCATCGAGATATTATAAGCATGCGTATCGAATGTTGCAAGGGGGACTCGGAGGTTAATGTGGCTTTAGCCTTTGGGGGCGATTTTCGGTGAACCCCACAGTGTGTTCAAGTTTACGGCAATCCCTCAGCCTGGTAAGGAAGGTATACCAACGCACACCATAAGTTTGATGGACTAGGCCGTACGGTGTGTGCGAGCCATAAGCTTCTCCATCCAACCACTCCTGGGCCACAGCGATAGTTGCTAATTTTCGTTTTCGACAAAGTAAACTCGACAACTTGATAGTTTGCAGATACTTGTGACATTCTACGTAGAAATTCGGTCAGACGGCGATCACCCGCGAGGATGGGAAACGCACCATTCCAGAGGCTCCAAGAATACATGCTCTCGGTCAAAGGCTCTCCCCAAGGAGTGCGGCTCTGAACAACTGCAGTAAGAACTATATTGACGCTTCTTCTCCTAGCTGTCGCTCGTCATGACCAGGGTAGGCTTCCAAAGGCTATTGAGACCTGAAATGTCGCATTCCCCCCTGAGCATCGTCTTCATCTGGGCGGAGGAGCAGCTGGTGCGAGTTGACGGCCAGCAGAACAAGAACCTGGTCCCTGTGACACTTAGAGGGGGAAGTAACTGAGCTAGGTTTTCGTTTTGCTACTATGGGCAAAGTAGCGTCCGCGAAGGGGGTAAGGCCAGGTGCATTCCGCTCAGTATCGGGAGCATACTAGTAGTGAATGTTGAAGCGGCGTTACGCACATAGCGAGGCAGCAGCTCAATTGATCAACTAAGAGCGCATGACTGTTCGACTAGTAACTCGTCTCAAAAATAAGAACGCGGATTGACGAGAGAAGAAGAAAAACGAATGGACGACCTGTTCGGGATTGGACAACTTGAGCAAGTGGAGGATAGCGCCATAGCGCCTGCGACCTGGATGCACATTGACGTCGGCGCACGCCGGAAGACGCCGGACCATTGTCCGGGACGACAACCAAAATTCCTCATTTGACCTTTCCCCATTGTCAAGGGTGCCGTTGCCCGGGAAGTAGGCTAGCCCATCAGAAATTCAGAATTACATCTCCATATGCTACGATATGTACAGTGACCCAGCTACGCAAGAACAACTTGAAGCATCTACTACTACTTATCCAGAAAGCATCTGCTTGAATCCTTCGTATATTTCGCGGAACCCGGGTCGCTCCATATTCCCATCTATGAGCACCCAACATTGCTGTATAATATCCCACAAGGCATCATCGGCAGGCCCAACTAGTTCATGAGGCCGCGATGGCCGTCCAGGTATCCCGCTTTGTGTTCCGAGGACATAGTAAATGACTGCCACCTCGGACTTGCATTGATCATAGTATGGCAGGCGGCCGTCAAGAAGCTACTTGCAATGATCAATCTAAGTTCGTTCGAGAAAGGTTAGGTCGTACCTCCACACATGTACATGCATATGAATAGATATCACTCTGCATGGTTGCCCCAAAAGTAACTTGACGATTTTCGTTATCGGAACTTTGCTTCGTCGTAGCGTCCGATGTGGGCAGGAGACTTGGATCCATCAACTCAGGGGCGGTCCATCTGAAGTTGTCCACCATGCAAGGTAAGTGAGGTTGGCTGACACCGAAACCATACGCGTTGAGACCAAAATTTGTCACGACCGCATGATTGTCCACGGTCACAAGTACATTAACCTTCAGAAGGAAAACCTTCAGCGCCATTTATTAGTCTGACATGCCAAAACGACATACCCCTCGTAGGTCCCCATGAATGATGTCTTCGTTGTGTAGATAAGCCATGCCTTCGGCGATTTCTGCAAGCTATATAGAAGTGTATGCATATCATACCGAAATGGAAGGATTTGAATTGACAACTCACCAGCCGCTTACGGCACATTAGGTCCAACCGATCTTCTGCAGTAATTGCACAACGATCTCTTGCAGATTTGCCTTTGATGGACGGGAAGATCAAACAAAACTGACCAACACTCTCGACCTCCGTGCACCCATAACACTGAAGGACACGATCATGTTTAACGGTGCTCCATGTCACTACCTCAGCGAGGAATTCCTGGATTACGTTAGACAACCATTCAGGAAAAAGTCGAGTGATGAATACTGACATTTCGCAAAGTTTCTGCCTTCGAAGGACAATTGATAACGCTCCAGGCTTGAATGCTGATATCTATGTCTGGAGCTCCATGGAACCATTCTCGATTCCATCTTCCTTTGAAAGTCGCCGCATAGCCGTTGCTTGCCACTATATTGTACTTCCGAACGTGGGATGGCCGGAGATCTCGCGGAAGTATCCCAAACTTCTTGACTAATCGCTTCAAGAGTCTTCTAAACAGCATTCGCTCTTCTACGTTTTGAAAGCTCACCCGAAGCTCCTTCACGATGTCCTATTGTGTTACCCAGTGTTCTGAGTACTTTGGTATTAGGTAACTCACATGATATACATCGCTAAGTACCCTCTCCGCCACGCTTCCATGCAGGGATAATAGGGCTTCCGTAAGCAAACGCACGTCGTTTGGATGTGCAGCTCTTGCAGCGATGAGGCGCAGAATGACATGAATAACTTGAGCTCGGGTGGTCGTTTCAGCAGGGAGATGCAAGTCCTTCAATAAAACAAGAGAAATCCGGAAGCGTATTCGCAGCAGGTTTTCTTGGCCATGGTATACTTCCCGGCCAAAACCAGCGTTATCCCAGAGGAAACTTGATTCCGACAATCCTGTTAATACATTCCCGTTAGATGTTGACTCGATCACAATATAGTAGGCTCACACACCACGGAATTTGAACATAGTGTAGTCCATTATACATGCTACTTTGAAGGCTTCGGTGATTAGAGCTGAAGTCAGCCAGGCTTGATCGTTGTTGCCCTTGTCGCCTTGAACTAAGCTGTCGTAGACTTTGGAAGGAAGTTGTATGTCAGGGAAGGCTTCTTCCCAGCTGTTTCTCTTTACACCGCCACGATGTCCTTCATAGCGGAAGATGTCAAGGACGGCGGGTGAGTTGCGGATGAAAAGAAGGAGTTCTTTGAGCTGCCGTAGAATATGTTCGGCTGGGTTCTTATCGAAGACGAGACCTGAGTTTGCAGACCAATGAAATCTCGAACATCTAGCCAAGATAAGACGAGTCAGGTCGACAAGTGCCGGCTAAGTGGCGGGTGAGTATATGTACCCACTTAACGATTGGCTAGAGGACATACTGGAGATGACGGGAAGATCTCTTTTGTGATAGCAGTGTATGCACAGAGAGTCTTCAGAGTACTGATATCTGTTGACTCTTGTCGCTTGAATTCGGTAAGATCTGGTAGCGGTGCGTTCTTTGGAGGATAGTAGAGAAATGCAGTTTTGGGGTCACTCTCACGAGGATAATCATACTCGACCTGAAGACGCAATGTTCCAACCGGCTCTGGTTCAGAGTCTAGACTGGCCAGTATGAGATCGGATGGCTTCCAGATAGGAATGTTGAGTACTGCCGTTCTGGAAGATATATCACGTGCTGACGCGGAAGAGTAAGAGGCTTGAAAAGCAGAAAGTACTGTTTCCGTACCAGCATATATCAACTCATTTAGTATTAGTACGGTTCTCGTCTCCACGTCTGTAGTATCCCGCCATCCAACCGCCAACGTAATTCTGACCATGATCAGGGTTGAGGGTCGTATCTTCCTGTATATATGTGACTCTCGGCTTCACGGAAGCACCAACGGCATTTACTCACATAGTCTGAGGCTCTTTTGGAGTGACCCATTGGGGAGCCTCCTCGATGCTGGTTAGAAACCGTGCGAAGTTCGATGGAGGAGGGGATTTATAAAGACTGAAATAGGATCTGCTGTCGGGTTCAGCAGCAAATATTTCAATCTGCAAGGCTTTCTTGCCTCCGAAGAGCTTTGTACGTAAGTCTACCAGACGTGAGTATATTGAGATTCCCGAGTAGTAGGGTTGACGCACCTAGGACCTTAAGGTACATGTACGCCCCGTTATTGAATGCAATATGATTTCTATTCCACGTTAAGTTCTGTGCTATAGCAATATCGATATGAAAAGCATGCTCACTGATCATCAGGGCCAGCTACAGTGTAGTACATGACGAAAGATGCCGCAATGTGTCGTTAGTTCAGGGAGTGTATGGGAACCAGGCCCGTCGAAGAGCGATCCAAGATATCTTTATAGTAGTGTCCTAATTGTGTATCAGAGGCGTGCAAGCGACTGACATATCTTGTTGCTCTACTAGGGGCTGTGAGTTGTGAGACGACCAGTGAGTTGACTAGGGGACTGACCTATGCGGGACAACACATGGCTCGCCACTACAGTAACCGCGGCGTTTTGTACGGCGATAATAGGACACAATACAAGGAATATGTTGTGTTTGACGGTACAACATAAAAAACACAAACAATCAACAGTACTTACTTGGAATCTGCTGTTGTACGGGTACAATTTAGCTAGGTCCAAAACACGATCGATCGATCTCTTTATTGTATCAGCTCGGAAGTGGCAAATGCAGTCTGCGAGACTGCGACCCAGCAAAGGGCCTTGTGGCGTGTCAGGATGAGTAAGATATGAACTGAACACCGGATTAGGCAATAACAAGGGCGGTACGGATGAAAGCCCACTCACCCTTTCACGCAAATCGAATGGATGACGATGAAGCACTGGAAGGGCGTTATTGCACTTTCTATTCTGGGCATGTTAGTAGGAGAGTGCTAATACGAAGATCCCGTGGGCTTAATGCTTTGCAGAAGATAATGACGGTATATAGCATCACACGGTCGACTAGTAAACAGTCCAAGCACTAGCAAACGATCTATCTTCTTTGCGTTAGATTACTCAAGTCACTCGAGATCATTATCGAGACTCACATCTGCCACATCGTTCGAATACTGACCTCTCTAAATCTCTTCACGTTTGTCGGCAACCGATGACTTAGTGTTGGACTAGAGATGAGACATGAGCTTGAACATTGAAAGATTCAGCGTTGAATTCGCATTCGTTCCAAGTGGCAAATAGTGACAAGTTGAAGCTTGAATAGTGTTGCCGCGAGTCGAGTCGAGTCGAGTCGAGTTGGCGCAACTCGGAAAAGCTCGAAAGTGCGAGTTGGACTGAGTCGAGTACTCGAGTCGACTCGGGAAGTTGATCGGAGTTATCCGGCAGGTACGTGGGGCGAGGAGGGCTATGGTACTGCACTTGAATAGTAGTCATTTTATGCATTTATGTATATAGAACACTACATCTACACCCGGTGGGTTCTGAACCTCGTTCGGTTCATCAAATTGATCCGTTGGAACTCTGGACCCCCCCCCCCCCCAAAATGCCTGATGTCGGAGGCCTGAGCCTGAAGAGGGGCGGGGGCCCATTGACTCCATGCAACAGCTGAATGCAGACGGTTGACAAACGATGGACCAACGCCGACCAACACTAAAATCATTGATTATGCTGGGACTCTGTATTCACGGCCTTTTGGCGCGCTTCACGAACTTAAGTCTTACTTAGCTGACTGCTATGCTCTAAGATATACTATTAGAGTCTCAATAAGTACTATATATTTGGTTCGATGAGCCCCCATGAGGATATTATTATTGTATAGGCGGGGCGCCGACACAACGAGAACTTGAACACATCGACCCCCGTGCCGAGGTCGACGTGCTGCCAAACTTGAAGCGCCGAACATTGAGAGCCACGTGAAGTAGCGTATAGGCCAATTAGATTCAGCCAACGTAATCCATCACAGACTCGCGAGTAGACTCGAGTCAAGAACTCGACTCGGCTCGATTTCCGAGTTTTGCTAGGCGAACCACCGAGTCGAGTT
>JAXQGN010000387.1:0-28507 GCA_037039805.1 Irpex sp. M6601 | reverse complement strand
TATGCCCGAAGCTTCTGAGAAGTCGAAAAGAAGCTGTTAGAGTTCTAGGGGAGGCGTGGCGTGTGTTGAGCGTGTCAGCGGTACTGGAAAGTCGACAGTGATCAGTGCGGTGAAAGACTTTTTCGAGCAGATGCGAGAGGCGAGAAGATTCAGACTAGCTTCATTTACCGGTGTTGCTGCGAAGAACATTTCTGGACAGACCTTGCATGCTCTCCTACGACTGTTCCAAGCGGGTCAAGCAGCTAAACGCGGGTCTAAGACCAACCAAGAGTTAATAGCGATGTGGCGTGGAGTTGATTACCTGCTGATAGATGAGGTATCGATGATTGGGTGTGGTCTTCTCTCAAAGATAAACATGGCTCTTGAGCTGGCAAAGGAATCTAAATCACCGTTTGGTGGTATCAACATTATATTCTGCGGAGATTTCGCTCAATTACCGTCTGTACTTGATCCCCACCTTTATTCTCCGCTTGATACGTCCTCAAACAAGAGCAAACCCGATTTAATCATGGGAAAAGTACTTTGGTTATTGGTAGATACCGTGATATTCCTGCATCAGCCCATGCGTCAGAGTGGCCCAGAAAACGCCCGTTTTGTTGAGTTACTAGCACGTCTACGTGACGGTCAATGCACGCCAGAGGATCATGAGTTACTCAACACACGACTTATTCAGCGTAATGTAAATACCTTGACAACTACGGCCTGGCGTTTCCCTACAACACTTGTATATGATAATGCAACTAAAGATGCATTGAATATAATCGCAGTGCAAGCATTCGCCCGCGCTACTAACCGCACTCTACACTGGTATTACAGCTGTGACAAACACCGTAAGAAGGAAATTCAGCATGAAGGATTGCTCACGCACCTTCGGCAGCTGCCCACGTCAGCGACTGATCAACGTCTAGGGAGAATCCCGCTTGTACTAGGCATGAAGGTTATTGTGTCCCAAAACTTCGATGTGACTGCAGGCATTGTGAACGGAAGCATGGGAGTATTAAAACGGATACGTTACCGCATGAACGATCGAGGGGAACGTGTCTTGACGTCTTGCGTTGTGAGTTTGCAAGATGAAGAACCCAACATTCCCGGCATGGCAGCTAATGATGCACCAATCCTGGCAGATACAAAGTCCTTTACAATGAAACATCCGTTTTCTCCTCATAAGTGTACCATTCAGCGCACGCAGGTGCCTATCCAACCCGCTTACGCCATCACCGCCCATCGTGCACA
This sequence comes from Irpex sp. M6601, assembly GCA_037039805.1. Taxonomy (NCBI): domain Eukaryota; kingdom Fungi; phylum Basidiomycota; class Agaricomycetes; order Polyporales; family Irpicaceae; genus Irpex; species Irpex sp. M6601. Next base: position 27,274 of record JAXQGN010000387.1, on the reverse strand, counting down.
AGGACAAACATACTCACAAATAGTTATTGATTTGCAGAACACGAAAAGTGTGGAGGCCGCATACGTCATGGTCTCCCGGGCTACCAGCTTGCAATCTTTGTTAATTCTGAGGCCTTTCGAGTTACAACGGATTCGTAAGAGACAGCAGATGACACCGCTCAAGCGCGAAATGCGACGTTTGCAGATTCTGGCATTGCAAACTCGGCTCGCATTAGCGTTGCCAGGGACTGTAGCATATAATGATATCAAGACTAGTCTGTTGGAGATGCGTGAGCCACTGAAAAGGCACGACAGAATTTGGTCGGACGACCCACTGGAACGCACTCGCCTTGTTCAGGTACACCAAGGGGAAAGTAGGACGAACACTACCAGCACGTCTCGCTCACGGAAACGCCCTGCTTTGCATGCGCCGAATACCGAGATCGCCAAGCGCAAGCGAGTCAGAGGTACGTAGCTGGAACTACCATGGATGTAGCAAATGACCGTGGGTGACGCAGACCTGCAATTTACACAGTCCGAAATGAAACGTTAGTTGCTCGTGCAGATGTGAAGTCGTTGTTATACTGTGGGGATGCGACTGGGTGCGACATGAGCTTGAGCGGGAGCCTTACACGCAATAGTAGGCCCTTGCTATGGGAAGCAACTGAACAAGGTAGTAATGGTAACGGCGGCGCGAGTCTGAGTGAATGACATACCATGTACTTCCTACAGTACCCTCCTATCTATGCCTGTCGGATTTTTTCTGATCGTCGTCGTGCGTTGTTCGTGCATTGAGTTAGTGAGTCTGAGGCTCGACGTCAACTACACGAATGAACGCGATCTCAGCGCAGAGCGATCGTTGGATAAGCAACCATGCTGTGCTGTTCCCGGTTTAACTTGTCATGCGCATTACTGTGTGCGGATTTGCCTGCTAGCAGTCTGAGATCAATGGTCGTTGTCCATGTGTGAACAATTCGGATGAAGAGTATGCAGGCGTCGGCCAGCGTGACTTGGATTCAGTCACTCTGTCACACCAGATGTCGGCCATAGACTTACTTAGACTCCTAATCTGAAGCCTTATCAACACTTTTAGAGGCTACAATACGTTGTGAACAGCGTGTATCGGAGTTCCCAGCTTTACAGCATGCCTGCCAGTTTCAGAAAATATCCTCGATGTTGGGTAAAGTCGTGACCTACGCATGTCAACTTAGCGCTGCATGCGCAGATCCTCCGCTTGTCTGTCATTAATGCACCCCCCGTCGCTGGTCAATAGCCGGGTAGCGGGTCTAGCTGCGAACGCAGCGTTAGTGAATTATTCATCCCTACGGCGCTTAGGAGGTTTGGCTTCACGATCGCGTTTTCACGTGATCTGTATTCGGTTCGAGCGCAAGCTGGCCCACATACATCGAGGTCTGTGTTGCAGTCTTCCTCACTTCCAGTGCTCACTATTCGTACGATTCAAAGATGAATTTTAGTCCCATTAATCCCAATATCCTACATAGCCATAACATTAAGTAAGTAGATCAAGCGTCCCTATGCTCACAGCTCATCGTGCCCGACACTGGGCTTTTGCGTCTCCTCGACTACTGCCTCAGCCTCAGTCTCGCCCTTACTTTCGGGCTCCTTAACAGCAGCCTTCAAGTTCTCCCTCTTGAACTCCTTCCAATCAGCCTTGAAGGGATCCTCCTCGCCCTCCTTCAAGACCGGTTTGCCGACCTTCAAGCCGAGAGCTTCGGGGTCGAGTTGCAAATGAGAGTCGTCGAAGTCGGACTCGTCGTTATCATCAAGAGCTTCCTGGGCGACAGGAGGTGCGGGTTTGACCGTAGTATCCGTCGGTGCGGTCTCAGAGACGCCAAGGGAACGACGAAGAATACGGTCCATGCGTTGGAAGAAACTATCAAACGTCGTCATTAGATCCTGTGACCTTGCGTGATTATGCGCACAAATATGAAATACTTACTCATTTGCGCTTGATACTTCGAAACCAGAACGCACGAGTGCGCTGTCAACGAGCACAGAGATAGCTTCCTTGATCTCATCCTCGGCCTCAAGATCGCGTTCTTCTTCTTCGGTAGGGAGCTGTTGCACTCGCTTCAAGAGACCCTCGATCAGGGGGGACTTGGGGTTGATCTCAAGCGTTCTCAATCGCTTGGCATAGTCATGCACAACACTGGCACCGGACTTCTGCTGTGAGTCTTTAGAGACCACATCAGCACGATGCTCCGACGACGGTAACACACGACGACTCACTGAGCAGCTTAGCCATGTTGGCGGTGTAGCCGTAGGCGTCGGCCACGATAGCGCAGGGGCTAGTGACAAGACGGTTCGATACAACAACTAGAACCGAATATCAACACGGATGCAGAAGATACAAAAAGTAGAATGCCCACCATCACGAATGACACCAGTCGTCTCATTCTTCAAGAAATCAATCAATGGCTTGAATTGCTCATTGAGCTGCTTCTGAAGTTCCTTCTCTTCCTTCGGGCCAAGCTCTTCGTCACCGAATTTCAAACCAGCCTTAGCTACATCTTGGAAGGGGAGCTTCCTATGATCAAGTCAGTCTCTTGGGAAACAAAGTTGAAAGAATCCAACTTACTTCCAGCGACCGACGTTTTGCACAAAGACCTCATCGAGGGGTTCGCCGAGCAGAAGGACTTCGTAGCCACGAGCATGAAGTTTCTCAATGAACACGCTCTTGGCAAGGTCCTCAGGAGTCTTGCCCATGTCGGCAAGGTAGAAGATTTGTTTCTGGCCTTCCTTCCGATGCGTGACGTACTGTACGGAAGACACGTCAGTTGTTAAAAACTGGCGACTGCTCACTGCAGCACTCACCTCGTTCAACGTAGTCTCGTTCCTCTGGTTCGTCGGCAACTTCACGAGCGACGCCAACTTCTCCCTGTTCTTGTGATCCTCAACGGCGCCAAGCTTGAAGACGTTGTTGTAGATATGGTGCAATTGCCACGCCTCGAGTTCGCCATCCTTGTTCTCGTGAAGACGTTGGAGGGTCTGGATGAGACGCTTGACAATAATAGACTGTATCTGCTTGAGGAACTTGCGGGACTGGAGGGTTTCACGGGAGACGTTGAGGGGGAGGTCCTCAGCTTCACGAGCAGAAATTAGCACTGGCAGTCATTATAATGTTCAAAACACATACCATCAACAACAACCTTAACCCAGCTCGCCCACTTCGGCAAAGCATCTTCACCAAGGTCGCTCGTGATGAACACACGCTTAACCATGAGACGAATATCCTTGGCGGCGCTCTGGAGAGGGTTCTGCCAGTACGTGTCGTCGAGGTGGCTAGGAATGAAAAGAATGGCACGGAAGGCGGTACCAGAGCCAGAGTCACCAGAGAAGTGATGCCAGGCGAGTGGCTTTTGTTGGTCCTTGAAAGTCGCCTGGTAGAACTGGATGTATTCATCATCTGAGACGGTCTTTGGGTCGCTGTATTATTCGGAATTGATAAGATGACCTGACATGACGAGGAGTTTCGAGAGCTTACCGTGTCCAAATAGGTGGCTGAGAGTTCAGGTGAACCCATTCATCGACAACGACGGACTTTGTCTCTTTCTTCTTCTCCACCACCACTTTCTCCTCGGCGTCCTCAACAAGGGCCTCGTCGTCTTCGCCATCGTATTCTGTATCGAACACTTTCTGTTCATCGTTCGTCTCCGTCTCGGTCTTAGCCTCCTCCTCCTCGACCTCGACAGGAACTTCCTCAGTCCTCTGAGTGAACAGATAAATAGGGAAGGTGGTAGAGAAGCTCGAGTGCTTGTTAACCAACTCAGTAATGGTGACCGGGTCCAGATACTCGAGAGCGTCGTTCTTCAAGATCATGGTAATCTCAGTACCGCGCCCGAGAGTGTTGCCACGTTCGTCAGGGTACACCTCGAACGTACTGTCTTCTGAAGATGAGGCGAAGACATACTGAACAGGGTTGGGGTTCTTTGCGGTCTTTGCTGCGAGGGAAGTAACGTAAACTTTGTCGGCGACGAGGAAACTGCTGTAGAAGCCCAGACCAAAGGCACCAATGAGGTTCCCGGTGTTCGTGGTATCGGTACTACCCTCGGCTTTCGCGAGGAACTCAGAAGTTCCAGACTTTGCTAAGGTTCCCTACAAAGCCAGATGAGCGTTGTTTAAGCAAGATAATGATAATTAAACACAAACTCACCAGATTCTTGGTGAGTTCTTCCGGTGTCATGCCAATGCCAGTATCCCTAATGGTCAACTTCGCCGTGCCATCCTCGTCTTTATGAGGGATAATTGTAATGTTGAGATTCTCTGCGCCGCTCAATACTTGCTTGTCGGTCAAGGAGGTAATCCGAAGCTTCTCCAGGGCATCGTTGGCGTTTGAGATGAGTTCACGAAGGAACACGTCGCGGTGTGAGTACAGACTATAACAGCTAGTCAGTTCGCATGGCCTTAGAAGTCACTACTCGACATACCTGTTGATAACAATCTTACGCAGGCGAGCTACATCACTCTGCAAGCAAATGAGACAACAGAACGGGGTTCAGCCACCACTGACGCGCACCTGGTACTCCTGCTTTTGCGCGCCGTCCGCCGCGAGGGCCAGCAAGGACGTGGTAAGGACCGTGAGCGAGAGAAGGAGGGTGGAGAATATCCGCATGGCTGTAGTCCAACTCCCACAGGAGCAACGAACGGGGGTAAGAGGCGAAGAGCACTGGCAGATGTCCGGCTTTTATTGCACGAGGGTCGAGTTTTCGAGAACGACTGACGTGTCACGACGATGGCAACAACCTGGCTCGGAGATATTTCAACAGCACACGCGATCTCTCTTACAATTCTCGTATGCACCTGACGATCTGCCTGCCATCTCATGACCTGTGGACATACGGATTCTGTACGCGTTCTCTCATAGTTCGTAAGGACGGAAGCAGTTGCTGGATGATCGTTTGAAGTCTCGTATACGCAGTCATTGAAGCGGTGTTCACCAGAGTCTATGTTCATAATTATTGTTCACGTTGCGCTGCGCTTTCCAAAGACGGTTTGAAACATTGAAGCCGATATGGAGGTCGTGGTCACTGGCAAAGCCCTCGGGGAGACCGGCGTCTCTATGCACGATCTACTACACGTGCCATTGAGATCTCAGACTTGTCCTTGACCAGTCCATCCCATGTCTCTCGCTCGACCTCTCACACTCTTTTACTTTTAGCACTTCAAACACAACCCTGAAGCCTCTGGCTCATCCTAGAGTACCGAAAAACACAGATGGCTCAATTCTCTAGGCTGCAGCTAGCCAAAGCTCTCATCGGTGAGCAACCCCCGTAACTCGAGCCGTCGATTCCACCCCTCCGCCAGCTACTGAATTCGTGAAATAGAATACGACAACGAATATCTGTCTCCTGATGAACCTCGCAAGAACGCAGAGGAAAGTGCGATCTTCCGAGCACTGCGTCGCAATCTCCCGTCCAGACAGCCTCTACAACAGCGGAACACAGACTACCTGGGCGTATCTCTCCCTTCTGAGTCGGTTCATAATGTCGACTCTTTGGGCGGACGTAGGAGCGCAAACCTGCGCACGTCCGTTTTGGACCCTTCTTCCCGCAAGTCGATAGCCTCTTTCGACAACCTCCATAATCCCTTTGGTCGCGATTCTACTCATGAAGGTGATACTGGAGACGATATTGAGGTGGATTTGGCGTCTTGGGGCTTGGACGCGTTTGAAGAGAAAGGAAAGAAGAAGGCCAAACGACTTCAGCGTGAGGTTTCCGACGCGGCGAGTGTACTACCCAATCCCCATCCACCCTTACAGAACTCGCCCATTCGGACGAGGCCACCTGCATCTGCTCGCACTTTGAGTATGGGTAACATACCCTTCCTCCAATCTGCCTCTCGCGACGACGTAAATCTAGGTGCCGGCGGAGCTTTCCTTGACGCGACGTCTTCACTCCCTCCCACTCGCACCCCTAGTGCAAGAAGGCATTCCATTGGCACGCCGCTTGACTTCCCTGATATGAAGCCCACAGATCCTGCTCTACTACAGCACCAACGACACTCGTCTGGTCATATACTGATTGACGGCATACCCGTCACTCCCCCTCTACACACCGTTCCATTCCCGACCGCTCCAGATGGAGAGGAGGAAACTGGCTTGGCTTATGCCGGTACGGAGGAGTCTGAGCTTCCAAACCCTTTTGCCATCGAGCCACCTTCCCCTGACCGCACGTCTCGATTTGATCCCAAAGCCAGACGCAGTCGCGTAGTTTCCAGCGCATCCCTGGGCACGCAGATGCTCGACTACGAGTCGGCTCACCCAGGGGATTCTATCTCCGTTAGAACCCCTATACCAGGCCGCGACCGACCGTATTCTCGTCTCGAACTTATGCGTCCCAAAGTCCTGGTCATGCCCAGTCCGCTGCAGAATGCAGGACAAGACAAGACAGAAGAGCCGGTGGGGAGGGATGGCTTCCAAATTAGCTCGGATGGCCCTCCTCTACCACCGGGTGCCAAGAGTAATGCGAGAGGCTCTGTCATGGATCTGTTGTCTCCACCCTTGTCGAACGGTAGCAGCGGTGCAGGAGGTTATTTCACGCCCAATCCCAGAGCGAACTTGACACTGTCCCAATTGACGTTCAGAAATACACTCATGGTTGACGGTCAGCGTGATCCTGCCTACGCTGATATAGACAACCATCTTCGTTGGGCACAGGAAGACGGTGAACAAGCGGATATTGCTGATGCTCAGTCTACGCACTTGACTGTCCCAGGAATGGAGGTAACTCCGGCGGACGTGGCAGGGGACGCAGACGAGCTCGAACAGATGAAAAGAGACAAGCGACCAGCCGGTAAACTCTATGGAAAGAGTCTCATCGATGACTTGGAGGCAAGGAAGGCTGCGATGAAGGGTAAACAACGGTACGATTTTTGGAAAATTTTATGTCCGTTCATTATTCCACCAAACACTCATACTCCTTTCAGTGTCTTCACGGGTGATCAACGACCGTCGATGATGGCACGTACGCAACTGAACCGATCCAGCACGTTCATCGATCCCGAATCACTCAAAGGACGTCCCCAGACGATGGTTCGTATGGATACAACGCAATCGCTAGGGGACAACGGTCTCGTACGCCGCAATTCCGCGAACGCGAAGACACTACTTAATTTCGACGATGAAATCCCCGGAGCTCCTAGGGGTTCTGCATACCTAGGTGTCGGTCATCAGTTAGGCGGACCGGGCACCGCAAAGAGTGTGTTTGGAGTGGACACCATTTGGGAGAGAGAATTGGAGAAATTGCGCAAAATCGAGGCGGAGGAAGCAGAGGAGAAGAAGCGTGCCCAGGCACAGGAAGACCGCAGCGACGGAGGCAACAAGAAGGGGAAAGGCAAACGCAAAGGTAGAGACAAAGGGGGAAACGACACGACACCTCCCGCAGAAACCGTTGTGTCACCCTCACCTTCACAAACGCACGATATGATCCCGACATCCCCATCTGGCCCTCCTCCGGTGTCCTCGCGGAGGTCTCACATGATACGCGCGCCACCACCGCCTGTCGACGGTGACGACAGTGAGGATGAGGATGGCAGTGACTCGAGCTCCGTCGCGGCGAAACCGGTCGTACAAGCGCGATCGACAGGCTGGCATTCTGATGAGGAAGAAGACTATGGTCCTCGCCGCACAACGGGTTCAGGACCGCGATACCCCAACCTTCCTCCGCGCCTGCGCGCCTTGCAACAGGAGCAGGAACGCTATCAGGGACAGCCACGAGAAGCCGATGAAGACAGCGAAGAAGATCTACCACTCGTGGCCACCATCGGTCGTGCAGCTGAGCGAGCGACCAGGAGCGATTACGGCCGGTTGAGTGGGATGCCAGGAGCAGGTGTGGGCGGTGATTCTTCTTCTGATGAAGATGCACCTCTCGTCCAACTTCTGGATAAGACCAAGCTAAACGTCTCATCGCCACCTCGAGGCACTAGTTTCCTTGGTCCTCCTGCAAACCCGAGGTCTGGAGATGAGGAGGAAGAGGACGATGAACCCCTGGGTTTACGCGTCTCGCGGATCATACCCTCAGCTCACTCTCAAGCGCTTAGCTCTGCCGGCGGCGCTGGGGGAGAAGACGAGGATGACCGCCCACTTGCCTTACATCCTGACCAGATGCGTAAATCACAGTTCATCATGGCTCAGCAGCAACAACAACAGCAGATGATGATGCAAGCCGCGGCTGCTCAAATGCAGATGCAGCAGTCAATGATGTTTGCCACACCTTCGATCATGAGCGGCCCATTCTTTGGACCGCCCATGGGTGCACCTGCCATGATGATGCCACCCCAGTTACCTACTACACCTCCGCCGATGCAGGATACAGCGAAACTGAATCGCGTAGACCAATGGCGGCACAACGTGGCTGTGGAGGAGGATAGGTAGTTTGTCGATATGGTTCCTTTGCGTACTGTTACTTTTCATTTTGCATTTCTTTTCCTTGATCTCGGGTTTTGTCGCTCTTTCGGTTTTGGAGGTTTCCCTTGTTCTTGACCCACATTGATTATTGACCATCAGCACGGACACACTCATACTTACCGCTTTCTCATCATAACATAGCTGTTCTCAGACAATGCATCCAATTCGATACCATAAAGCTATAACTAATTGCAGTAAACAGTTATACATGAGAGATGATGCGAGCAAAGATCGTCCGTAATGAGCAGAATGACAGTGATACACAATGAAAGAAATTCCAGACTAACGCGGATAGTAGTAACCAAACAAATATTATGTACGCATAACATACTACCTGTCATGAACAAGGATGAGAGGTAGATGGGAGAGGAGGTGATCAGCATGGCGGATTGTGAGACAGGTACGGGGCAGGTCAACTCGTCTCAGGATCAGGATTCTTCGGCACAAGCTTGCGTTTCGGGACCGTGATGATGTTTACTTCTCGACGATTCAGCTCGTCTTCCATTCTCCGTTGACGGGTGTCATCGTCTTCGTCGTCGTCATATTCATCAATGGTGGGTTCAGCGTGAGATGCTGACGCTGGGTAATCACTGTCGAGAGCAGTGCGGAATGACGGGTGATTCTGGTAGGGTCCTTGACCGTTGGGGGATGACACACCATCGGATCCTATCGTACTCCGTGGCGGATGTGCAGCTGGGTTTGTTCGCAGGCGGTTAACCAGGACGGAGAGGACAGAAGTGCGGGGAATACCATGCCAGGCAAGAGTAAACATTAAAATATAGAATCCGACAGTCCAGATAAGGAAGACGATGAATGTGGCCTTCGGTGCCCGCTGCCACAAGGCAACAAGGCAAAATACGCAGAGAGCGAGAAGGAACGCTTGGAGTAAGATGTGTAAAAAGGATTCAAGAGCGTCTGGCAATTCGGGATGAACGGGGAATGCGGCCCCGTCCATCAATCCTTTGGTACTCTGGATATCCATAACAGCGGTGCCAGGTGTCGAGGGTGCACCAAGACCATCCTATACATAGTTGGTGAGTCGGGAGCTGTATTCAAAGTCGGACAACAAAACACATACCAGTCTCGATGAACTTCTTCGTGGGAAGATCCAACTCATGTCGGTCAAGTTATGTGGCGAGGTAGTAGTGGATCGGGGATCAGAAAAGGCAGCCAAACTATGGGCACTTGCGCGACGAACCCGTGCCGGTCGGTTCATCACCTCAAACGAGCGATTAGACGGAGAGGAAGCGCGGTCTGCACTACCATGGCCACTTTCGCTAGATCGACGGCCACTGTTCCCATGCCCAAAGAATGGCCACGGACTCAGATGATCACTTGATTGCGCCCGGGTTTGAGTTTGCGCAGCCAGCTCGTGGGGGCCAGGACTGACCGCCCGTCCTTGGTATAGTCCGACTTTCTCAGCCCTTTCGTTTGACATAGTTCTGCTTCTCATCAAAGGTCGACCCCGACCACGGCGTGATTGCCATCCGCGCCAGATAGCGAGACATAGAGTAATGGCGAAGACCAGATACATGCCGGCAAAGAGAGCGATACCGGCTCTTCCGTGTGTTGTCGCGAGGGTGGGAACAGAAGAGCGCTTGGCTATGGCCACATTGTACGTGATGGAGGTGAACGCTGTGGCTAACCCTGCAACGCCGATAGCAAATGCAGATGAGGCCAGAACTCCAGCGAAGAGCAGTGACAACGGTCCTCCTACGGCTTGGAAGGGTAAGGATATAGGTGCAAGCGAGAGACGATAGATCAGTGCGGCAGGAAGAGCGGCAGCTACTGACACGGGGGCAAGAACCTTGTGGGTAGTAGAGGTGTCATAGAGATAAACAGGTAAGGCTGGGACTATGCCCGTGTTGGTAGGAGATGGCGGTTGTCCGTCGGTGGCAGAAGGCTGGCTAGATGATGATGAGGTCGGTGTAGCCTTGCCAATAAAGCTAGCGCAACTAGACATGTATGTCACAGTCACGCCCTCGCCGTCTGCGGTTATACCGGTCTGCAGATTGCCACTCTTGTACCCAGACCAGTGTTGGTTAGATTGAGTGATGACACCATTGTACGATCTTAATAACCAGATGTCCGAAAGGTAATTGCCGGAAGCGTCTCGCCCACCGAAGACAATGGTATCCGAAGCACTGTCGCGCGAAGACTCCGGACCAACCAAGGCACGGGGATAGCCAACAGCGACGGCACCTTGTCGTGGACTCGGATACGAAACCTGTCCACCGGCAGGATCGCCAGCTGGTAGTATACGGGCCCATTGGCCGGTTTGCACATTGAGTATATCCTAACAGCAATCGTAAGTTCCCACCAATTAGCGATGATCGGAGACGAAAAGTCTTACCACTTCGCCCTTAGCAAGACCACCGTCGTCTTTCCATTGCGTATCATCGAATGTGCCAAGCATCTGGAATACTTGCAGGTTGAAAGTTGACGATGCACCGTTCAGATTGGCTACCATGGAGGCGCCAATTCGGGGCGCAGGGCAGGTGGAAATGGATTGACCGTTGGCGGCGCCGACGTTTAGAATGACAGATGAGTTCTGCGCACAAGCTGGATCGGACCCGGTGGTTGTGCCACATCCGCCAATAGCAGCGATAAACTGGTTGGGGGATTGATAGACGGCTGCAGTAGCAGAGCCTCCAATGCCAGGTAGCGAGGAGTTCGTGAGCGTAAGCTTCTCCCAACTACCTTGTACGCTATCCGGTAAATTGGCAGAGAGCGTTCCGGTAACGTTGAATCGCCATAGATCCGATAAAGAGACTCCTCCCTTGGAGTCGAAACCACCAGCGACGTAGAAGGAGTTATTGGGGGTTGTAAAATGAGCATCCTGGATACTCGGGGCACGAATATCATTGCCACCAGCAGCCCCCCATCGAGCAGAAGGGCCGTCACCAGATACCGACACTTCAGTCCAGAACTGGGCATTGAAGCTAAATTCCTAAAGCGGGGTTTAGACAAACCACATTGACCGAGCAATCGGCGTGCATTCACGTACCCACACGTCAGATAAAAGCTGTCCATCTAACCCTCTACCACCGAATATGAGGTGACCGGTTCGACTGAGTGCAACGAGTGGAGGTCAATACGATGCGTATTGTAGCAGTCTAGTTTACTTACTAGCTTGCAGCAATATCTTGGGCGCTGACGGCGGCGCTACGAGCTGGAGGTTGTTTCTGCAGGTTGGTAGGTGGAGTTGGCTGCGACCACGTCAACGTGGAGAGGTCCAACCTGGAAAGTAACTGGTCATGAGGGCCACCAGTGGAAGATCAAACTGCCGAAACTCACAAATATGTCTGGGACTGTGGGATACCCTGCGACGACTCTCCCCCGAATATGAGCAGTGACCTGCTGGTGTCGTCGTAACCGATGGAAGCATCTTTCAGAGGTGGTGGTGCTGGTCCGCTGAGGAGTCCAGTGAGGTTAATCCACTGCAAAGGGGGAACTTGGATGCTGGTTGAGATAGACTGTGCTGACGCTAGACTGTCCCCCATCAGGCCAGCGCCAATTGCAAGTAGTGCGTAGAGAGTGCGGCGTGGAGACGGCAAAGGTAAATCATGACCAGATTTTCCCATTCTCCAGAGAAGTGAGAGAGATGAGAGGCAGCAGTTGCCCGCTGCTCGAGAGAGCGGAGAAGATGGACGTCGACGACGAAGACACAGCTGGAACTCGTCAGAAACTGTGTGGCCCAACCTCGGGTGACAATTCGACGCACGCGTCACGGTCACGCTCGGCCTCGCGGCACCCCCGCGTCCATGTTCTCAGACCACGTCCAACGATTTCCGTAAGTCACTGTCACACACGGCTTCTAGTGGCCACTGCATTGCACTTCAATGTGCTCGACTGCCACGAGGCTGCGCAGCCAGCACCAGCCATTTCCAGGCCATCTCGCAGCCATTCCCACACAGAACGGGAATTTGATCAGAGGCGCACCTCTCATTGTCACCCCGCACACCTGCTGACACCATCTATCTGAGCGACGAAGAACCGTCTCGCCTCACATGGACCCGTGAAGATGTCGAATCAAGCTGCAAACCCCAAAGCAAGAGATCGTCATCGCCTCTGGCATTGAGCAGGAAACGCCCGAATGCCAACTCAGACGGCTTCCATGACGAGCTGAATGAACCGTATTACGCAGATAACTGGAGGCCGTGCTTGCCGTGGGCGACTGAAGATCTACGAAGCGTCGTTTGTCTTATCGGTCGCAAACATGTACCGGACTGCTGTGCGTCTTCATTGACTTTGGCGCTGGTGTATTTCCATCTACTCATCCCTGCTCTCTTCGCACCCTAGTGCCGCAATGCGCTACCATATCATCGCATTCTGGGGCGAGTTCTGCACTCGCTCTGTGAGATGTTTGATGACCATGTGCTTTCGGTGAGCACAGTCTGTTCTCCGTAGCTGGATTCTATAGGTGTAGCCGAATCCCCGAGTTGTCCACATACATGGCTGGTGTTCGTCGCCTAAGGTGCGAGTTCTGTTTAAAGTCTATAAAGCTGGGCTACTGAGGAGCGCTATAGTATATCGAGGGCAAGATCTGAAGGCAAGAAAGCCCAAATGTTCGAGCCGCATGCTATTTACACGTATTTTGGTTCTGCTGCCCGCTCATGGCTCAAGTTTGTGTCGGTGATGTCTGTCAGCATATCAGCTAGCATGGAACCCGTAAGCAGTATATTGCGCGGTGATATACTCTTATTTCTTAAGCCGCTTCTCAAGCTGTAACAGGGGCTTCACAACGCTAGATCGCCTGCCGATATTATCCGCAAGGAAGTCTTTTCAAAATTCTAGGTGTCTCCGACAATCCAGCAAGCGAATACTACAAGCGCAGATACTATCTTTTACCTCCGCTACCATAGTTAGGATCATCACACAACAAGCTACGGACACGACGAATCAACCGCGCGCTGTCTCTCTTTCAGTGTTGTCTGTGCAAGAGCGATGCGAACGACACACAATCAATTCTTGCGAGCGTAGCTATGTGACAGATGGTTGCCTCTGCTCTCTGCCGCTATCCAAAGGAGCCAAGGCCAACGTGCGATATGTTCTGTCAAGTATTCCCGTCGTGTCCTCCCTGGTAAATCTTGATGTTGATCTCGTGGTGTTCGCGCAGGTTTCACACGGCTAGTCGTTGCAGGATAAGGCGTCTGGCTTCCTTGTAATTTACCCCTCGAGGTAAGCCCGAGTATCTGGTCAGGAAAGCTTGCTTTCTCCACCTAACAACCCTCTCAACAATAAGTAAAGCGGTGCTCCACAGGATCTACGAGACATCCATTCGGAAACCGAATCGTGCAGTATAATCAGACGCTAAACTTCAATTCTATGTCGCCCGTTTTGGCACAAGAGCTAGCCAATTAGGGCGCGATCGCCATAATCGGGGAGAGAATTGATGAAGCCCGTGTCCCAGGAAATTGGCGCAAGCGTTAAAACTGAAGAAACAAACGCCGTTCTGGATTGTTTTCGTATCCGAGTCAAAATGCCGATGTAACGGGAGTCAGGGTGGCATCTAAACACACCGAACGAGGTGCGTCATGCCGTTGCTCGCGTCAATGTCATTGTTCTTCTCATGGTCTGGTCGCAGCTGTACGAAGATTTCTCGCCATGAGCTTGGAACCTGGACACTTTTCTGGTCCTGGACAGGCCTCTTCCGCGCATGGATTGAATACTACGCCAACAAACGCCAGCGCCAGAAACCTGGTCGAAGCTTCTCATTCATCAATTACGGTGCTGATACGATGTGTCTTCAGAGGCGCGCAATAGCAACACCAACACTGTAAGATCGACCTTATCGCGTCAAGTCGTCGCCTGCAATACAATGGTGATCTTCCCACAATGCTCTGGTCGGGCATGACGGAGTGCCTGCGCTGAAAGACTGCCTCACAGCTTTGCCACAACACATACTGTCGCGCTGTAGAAATGTGGGTTGACGCCACCTCTGAGTAATGGCAGCAATGCGGGTTGGACGGTGTGGTAAGAGAAGCATTGGGCTACAGTTATATTCCCGCCACATGGTGTGACTTCACGCGCTCTATGTAGTAAGTAATGTCCGTGGAGTGCGCGCTGTACGCGAGGTTAGCTGGGCAGCCCTGAAGAGCGAGGTGAATGCAGTTTTTGAGGATTCCAATTCGAGTAGAAAGGCAGCCCATCGTACCGAGCTGGTGTCGCGAATGGCGAGACTCGTGCCGCGAGAGACCCCGAAAACAGCTGCCGAAACATGAAGCGCCAGCAAAATAAAAGGAATTGTTATTCAATTAGATTGGGCGCCAGCAAAAGAAGAGTACGAGCGCTGGATCGACGATAGGTTTGGTTCGCCTCGTCCCAGGGACTGCGTTTCGTAATAACCAATGCTGGGAGACGACTTCTACTGGCACCCTGTGGCTTCGCAGGATCGAAGGTATAAAGTGCCAGTATCGTGATCCTCTCTTCCACCACTCCATCCTCTCGGTCTTCCCCCTCCCACTCGAGCCATCCTCTCGTCTCTCCCTCGTAATGCTCCGATCCCTTCCTGCCCACGAGTCTCCCAGACAAATAAGGTAGGTTCTTCTCCTGCGTCTATCCTCTCAACCGCCGTCACTCGTCCCCAGACGTCCTTGATCTTCTCTTGCTGCATGTCTTCCCGCGAACGTTATGTGGACGCTGACGCCACATCTATCAACAGTGCCAACTCTCGGCCCACTTCACCTCGGGATACGGAATACGGCGCCTCCCAGCGTACCCTTCCGATGCCTGCACGCCACGACGGGCGACCTCCAAGTCGCGAATCCGCGTCCGAACGTTCCTGGTCCAGCGCCACCTCGAGGTGAGCACGCAGTCCTGTCGCTAGAATGTCTCCAGATTTGACGTGTGGCGTAACATAGTAGAGGTGGCGAGGACAATAGCGCGTCCCGCCAGCCTCAGAACGGTGAACGGTCCTCAACACCGACTCATGGATCATATCACAGTCGGTTTGCGAGTTACAGCTGGTCGCGATATAGGTCGAACGCCAACGAACCGGGATCGCCACCGCTTCTTTTCGTCCAATACCGCGACTACCCACTCTCGTCGATCGTCAACGCCGAGCCTGGAAAGCTTTTGAGCTTGTATGTCTTTATTAAGCTTAGCAAGTGATGATATAAGCTTATAATGTTTCTTGCTTAGATCTTCCGTATGTCGTCATACGGATGTAGGTCCGTCGTCACCCAAACATACCAGCCTCTCTATGGTCACGTAAGTCATGTTTGTCTCCTCTGAACTCGACGTAATGGCTTATACGATTCTACAGTGCCTCTTCCTCTACACCAAGGGATCGCAGCATGCCATATCCGAGGTACGCCGCGTCTATTCTACATTGTGCTTCGTATCTTAGATCTATTGCAGACCCGCACCTGTCAGGCAGCCGTCTGTCGACTCTATTACGGTTTATAGTGAATCCTCGACCGACCGTGCATCCCCTCCAAGAGACCGCGAGCTGCAAAGTAACTTCAAGAAGCTCGAGATCAATGCCCAACATCCTCGTGTGCGACGCAAGCTGGCTGGCTCGCCTTCTTGGGCTCATTCTAGCGAGTCCGAGAGCAGCTGTGGTCCCAGCCCTGGCGGACCAGGATCTGTGAAACGCGCGCGCCTCAGCCCCACAGACTCTGAGACTGAGAGCTGGACCAAGTACGCCAAGGCCCTTGACGGTGGAGGCAGCAGTGGTCAGTTTGCATGCACTTGGGTTGAGACAACAGACAACCTTCTCGAGCGTCCGTGCGGATATATTTCCAAGAAGCACCTCGTGAAACGCCACATCGAGTCGAAGCACCTGCATATCAAGTACGTATCACATGAAAGGTTCAGTTTACCAGCTCATTAATGTGACTGCTAGACCGATAACGTGCGAAGTTTGTGGGAAGGGTTTCTCACAACGCACGAACTATGCAACTCATATGAACACCCAGTAAGCCTCAACATGAGTGACGACATCGAATGCCATGACTAACGTGTCCTCTCAGCACCGGCGCAGCGCCTCATAAGTGTCCCTTCGAGGGATGCAGTGCCACCTTTGGTGACCCGGCGCGGCGCCACAGGCATATGAAGACCGTGCACAACCACCAGCCCTCAAAGCGCAGGACGCAATCCGACCACAACCAGCCCTCATTGGATATGGAAGTATCTGAACCTGAAGAGGAAGACTCGTCTTGAATGGTATATGTCTTGCGACTTGGGAAACGGAAATTCTTCGCTTTCGTTGGTGATCATATTGTTCTGCTATTCCACAGCATACCCTTCTACGTCACTTTTTGTTTTCTTTCGTCGTCTTATATATTCGCAGAAACTTGTACTGCTCTCGCGCTCTCCTCTATGCTATTCGATCATACATATTGCTGTCATAGACTACTACTTTTGTAACATAGATTTTGTATCTATGCGATGTTCATGATTCTTCGGACCTCCTTAACTCACTGGCAATCGGTCTCAGCCATGCGTCCATAAAAATGTCTCTAGACGTTTCCATGGAATTCTGTTAAGAATGCACTAGCGGATGGTGATGGTTTCGAAAGGTAAACTGTCCAGCCTACCTACAAAGTCATGCTCTTTGTCCCGAGTCCCGAGCCTGCACGGCATCATTACCGAAACAAAGGTGCTACTTGTGACTTCAATAAACTTGACATCTCCTGTATGTCAGCATGTGATGTTTCACTCCCACCGCCCCCATGCGCATCGGTCAGACTATCATGCTAGCGAGAGGAGTAGATGCGGATAGATCAATGTAACAAAACAGTAATGCTCTCCATAGCTGGTATAGTGCGAGCGTGGCGGGCATCCTCATTGTAAGTTTACGTAGGCAAACGCCACATAAGCTAACGATATTCGCGTGGCCCAACATGCGTGGGGCACGGGTGGTATCTAGCCGGTTAACGCTCTAGTATGGCCAATGGAAACAATAGATGTGTTTTTCCAGGGGACACGGAAGTAGACATATCTCGTATAGGACGACACCGGTGACCTGCCGATTAGCAATGTCTTCAGGGTGACATTACAGTTTAGACTACATGGAATTAGTCTGGTTCGCCGCGTCTCAGCAGGCCTCGCGAGACCGGTCAGGCCATTTCGGGAATCGTCGGGCTGCGAGCAAAGCCTTTGATCTAGTCCGAGTCAGCGCAATTAACTGACCCCTCCCTGCGACACCACTGCACGAGACGGAAAGGCGGCGGAGACGAGCTACACGGGGATTTCGAGCAAGTTTCGAGTGTCGGACCACCGAGAGACAAATTCATTTCAGGCAGTGATTTTCCCGAAAGTTTCGGAAACGCATGCAGCTTGTCTTTATGCATTGATCGTGAACCTGGCGCACCGATCTGTCCCTGATCATGCCAGCAGAAACTAGCAGAAACCGAACTCGCTACGATCCCAATCTCGGCATGTCTTTGCCGCCCACGAAGCGTGGGATTTGGGCCTATGTCATCAGGACCTCTGGCACTCGTAACGTACCCTCCTTCCTAGCTCTCTGTCTTATGCCATCCAAACAACCAACAAGTCTGGCGGTGCAAACACCTTCGCTAACAGTAACTGTTACTCCGTCAACATGCCACAATCTTACTCTGTTCAAAGGTGAAGCGATTTCGTTGCTCTCGCGCGCACCCTGAAACTGGAAGGCTCGGAACTAACTCTTACACCTATCATTGTTGTCGGGCACAGATATCATGAGCCAGTACCGCAAACTGGATGACACAATTATTATGAGTCTCAACAGGACAACTGCGAAATTCAGAGACCTCGAACGTGCAGGAATTGGCAAGGGTACCGTCCAAGACCAAGCCTGCGCGCATCTTTGGCAAGACCTTGTTGGTAGGTGCACCCAAAGTCCAATGATGCCGCTCATAGGTACTGATAGATCTACTGATTGAAGAGAATTGGAATCGCCGCACAGAGATTGTGGGCTATTGTGTGAACGTAGTTGACCAGTCTCTAGAAGAAAAACGAACATCGTTAGAGAACGCCGACGCTGATCCAGCGGCGCAACGTAGGATCAAGGGGGCGCTGTACGCCGAAGAAGTAAAGGCACGTATCGATCCTTCTATCATGGTGCATGATGCATGATCTTTCTTCTGCAAATCTTCTTTTGTTCTGCTCGTTGTTGCAGCGTAATCAAATCCACTACGAGCTCAGCGTGGAGAAGATCGTCAGAAACAGATCACTGCAAGGTAGGCGGTCCTGCATTCTACAACTTTGATTGTATCCCTTACGGCCGTTTAGCATTCAGGTCTCGTTGCAAGTTTTTCGAGCCTCCGCTATCTGACAAGCAAGCTCGGGAGTGGTGGGATGCAGCCCAAGAAAGTCGGTAGCTCAGACTTTAGTACATTTACGGATAATCTCTTTTTCTAATGTTGCATGCCTGGCATGCATCGTACAAGCCAGATGATATGCACCGAAGATACTAGTACTGTGTCTATCCAAGGCAATATGATCCATGCATATGTGAGTACTCCCACAGCTAAGTAACATTGCGATGACGTCGACTGCTCGGCAGGAGTCGGCGGAGACTCCTGACACCGTTCCGCCAGCTGCATGTCAGATGACGTGACATGCTTACACGGTCAATGTTGCAGACAGCGACCACGAGAGGTCTCTGAGACTGCTTTGCACAACCCATCACGATGACTCTCAAAACCGCGTTTTTCAGTGCGACCCTCTGGCTTTGCGTAGCACAAGCGTTGAATCTGCCGTTCATTGTACAAACGCCAGATGACTACAGGGTTCAGGATGTCAAAGTGCCCCTCACACTCGGTGTCATGAGCCAGTGTCCGGATGCCCTACTCTGCGAAAGTGTCATCGATCGTACACTACAGCATGTCAGAGACAAAGTCGATTTATCGTTAACTTTCATTGGACGGTATGTTAGATCAATGCAGTTAGTCTCGTTCTACATATGTGACTAACGCCCCCATTACCTAGGGTGAATGCCTCCGAACCAGACTTTGGCGTTACTTGCTTGCACGGTCCTACAGAATGCAGAGGAAACGTACAGGAACTCTGTGCCATCAAATACACCCCTTCTTCTACCTGGTGGAGGTTTGTCCAGTGTCAGAACTTCGAAGGCAGATGGAAAGTCGGAGTGCCGGATGTCGCCTTGAAGTGTGCGAAGAGCAGCGGTATTGATTGGGAGAACAGTGGGGTGGGGGAGTGTGTTGGTTTGGATGCCAGTGGTACAGCGCCGGAGGGAGTGGCTTTACTGAAGGAGAGCGTCCTGCAAACACAAAAGCTGGGAATCCAGTGAGTAATACACCTAAATCAACGTTGGCAGTATGTGACCGGTGATTATAGGAAGAGCTGCACGATCCTGATCAACAATAAACCGGTCTGCATCCACGACGAGACTTGGAAGGAATGCGAGGTAGGTCACTCATCAGGGTTCTCCGAGCTTTTCGTCTGACGTTGGCACAGAATGGTCACAGGGTGGAAGACTTTGTACGGCAGATCAACGAAGAGTACGCGCGACTGAATAGCGTGGAGGAGCTGTAGGATCATATATACCAAATGTCATAGGATCAATATGTATAGTGCATGGATCTATCCGCCGAGTATTAATTCGTAGCCGATAATGACGAGGTTGAACGCTATTAGAGGGACTGGAAGACATTAGGTTTCTTTCGATGCCTAGAAGAACTGAGACTCACTTCTCATCAACGTTCGTACCGCACTGATCAAATTTATGAGTCGTCCTTTCATGCCAACGTCCTGTCCCTGCTGGTCATACGGTTGACCGTAACCTTGAGCGTACGCAGCCTGGGCCTGGCCTGCTTGTACATGTGTAGATGCCCAACCAACTACGACAACACACATTAGCATAAGCATAAGGATAAATTGCAGCTACGCACTCTTTGCTAGGAATCTGTCCTCGCTGAGGACGGCCATGGCATTGATGAGTAGTAGGGAAACATAGATGAGGGAGCCTATCGAAAGCATCTTGTTCCGTGTGTCTCTGCTATAATACTTGGGCCGCCACGCCCTGCGAGTGGATTATGTAGTGCAGGCGGGTGCTGCGGTGGTTATGTTGCGACGTGTATGAAGTCGTGGAAGGTGCGGTGTAAGCCTGGTACTACGTGCAAGGGCGTCTTACAAAACACGATCACACGAAGAGCGAGAGGCGGGCGTCAAATTGCTTTACAGCAGACTCTTCGTTTCGGACCAGCATGCAGGCCGTGGGCAGAACACTGCGGCGAGGTATGTTGTAGTTAGATTGCATATTATTTGTAACCAAGATTCTGATGTCTTTGCACAGCAGCCGCTACGACTTCGTTGGCCGCCAGGTGGTCACAACCCACGACTGCATCCCGGGTGGTAGTTTGGGAGTCCCGAAGACAGTATGTGTAGCCCATATTTTACGAGACCAATGCTTATACGGCCTCAGTGCGAGCCTCAATCCTTTGAACTGGGTACGAGACACACTAGCAGTCAGCAAAAGAGAGAAGAGCACAGAAGAAGAGTTGGAAGCTGCCCGGAAGGCGGATGCTGCACAAGGCCAGGGAAGCATTTTCGATGCCGTAGCAGAGCCGAGCGAGGAAGATGCGGGTACTGTGACAAAGAAGCATACTCAAGTACGTCGTCGATATCCTACTAATATCCCATGCGTACTGACTGTCATACCTGTGCTTAGCACAAGTACTCCACGGCGAATTTCAAAATATCACACAGGAAGCTCAACAAGCTCGGCCGTCAGATCTCTGGTAAACCTATAGACTCTGCCATCCTCCAGATGATGTTCAGCGAGAAGCGAGCGGGAAAGCGGATAAAGAGCATGCTCGTTGTAGCAAAGGACCATGCTACATCGCTGAAGGGCCTGGACGACAAGAGGCTTGTGGTCGGTGAGTGTAGTTTGTTCCATTGTCGGATTTAAGCTGACATACTCTATGTCCACTGTCTAGCCGAAGCATGGGTGACGAAGGGTCCCAAGCAACTGAAGCGTATAGAGCCCAAGGGCCGTGCCAGAACCGGCATCCGTATTCATCCCGACTCTCGGTTGCATGTTATACTGAGGGAGGGTAAGACAGCAGAGGAGATTAAGGCAGCTGAGCGTCGGCGAAAGTTGAAGAGGATCGTGTCTGCTGGCGTTGTCCGGGAAGACGTCCCTATCCGCAACCCAAACCCCGCTTGGGCGTGGTAGCCTTCAACTGTGTTCTACACTAGCTTTGAATTATAATCACATAATACTGCTCTTATTTATGTGGAAGCTTGGACGTATTCGTCTTTCCACTGCAAGTAATTGACACCCTGGTGCTGCGCGTCCACGTCGAATATGATTGGGCGCCTACTATTTCGGTCTCAACAAGTTACACGTCTGCAGCCACCACGACCGTGCAACCGCGCATACATTCATACCTCCACGCAGCCACCATGGCCGGTCATTGGGGGTTTCGGTTCTCTTTCGTTGCATTAAGTCTTCTCGTCAACCTTGTCTCCGCCGAACACTCCTTTGAAAACATGGCTATCGTGCGCACAGTCGACCTTGGAGGATCACTCGTGCACGTCACTACCACATACGCGGTCAAAGCCCTTGAGGACGACTCCAGCATCTATACCATTGCATTGGGAGAAGACGAATCGAAAAAGACAAGCTGGATACAGGCGAAGATCAAAGGGCAGACTGTGCCCTTGCAGCTTGAGAAGTTTGGGTTGAATCCGAATACGTGCGTCGCGTCTCTCAAGTACTAATGCTCACATGTAACTAAGTTATGACACGTATAGCGGAGCATTCCTGTATGCGGTCGAATTCCCGAAGGCTCTGAAAGCTAATGCTTCCACAAACCTTGTCGTGGAGACTGTCCAGACCCACGCGACCTATCCTTGGCCTAAGACCGCCGCTCAGAACGAAGCTCAGTCCCTCAAGTACGAGGCAGACCTGTTCATCCTGAGTCCATACCCTACTTTGGTTCAAAGGACCAAGATTAAGTACGTGATTTACATTACTGCTATACTAGCGGTGCATTCATACTAGCACAGATCTCAATTCCCGAAGATTCATTCTTACACTACCCCGGAGGGTGTTGATGCATTCACCTTGGAGTCACCTGTCACAAAGTCGGGAGCTACGCTGACCTATGGTCCATACAATAACATCCCTGCTTCGACCACGAAGGACTTCGTCAAGACTCAGCAAAAGCATATCGCGGTGCAGTACGAGTATGGCAACCCTGTTCTTGAGGTGACCAGATTAGAGCGAGCCGCTGAGATCAGCCACTGGGGCGCGAACTTGAACATTCAAGACAACGTATGGCTGCATAATGCTGGCCCCGAGTATGTCTGGTTCCTGCCGTTTTATGCAGTTACTGACTTTGTTTGATTGATCAGGCTCAAAGGTCATTTCTCCCGGCTCGAGTATCAATCTCAGGGTTACTTCAGACGTTTGGCCGCACATACTTTGAGCTCCTTGTCGCTCCACCTTCCGGCGGGTATTCGCGACGCGTACTTCTACGACCTGAACGGCAATGTCTCGACTTCCCATATTCGTTACACACCGTCTGTCGCCAAGGGCTCAAACAGCAATCAGTTCTCTCTGTTTGAGTTCCGCCCCAGGTACCCCGTATTGGGAGGCTGGAACTACAGCTTTACTCTCGGCTGGGATGCCCCGCTTGCGGACTACGCCGGCTGGGACAAGGAAAGCGGTAAATACATTGTCGGCATCCCCGTGCAAACCTTGTATCCCGGCGCTGTGGTAGATGAGGCTGAGGTTAAGATCATCCTTCCCGAAGGCGCCAGGTAAGATCTACACTCGCCATGAATGTAACTACCACCAGACTAAGTACATGTTTTGCTGGTTCTAGTGACATTGAGTTCTACCCTCCATTCCCCGCCATCGAGAATACCATCTCGACCCATATCACCTACTTGGATACCACAGGTCGCCCAGCAATCACCCTCCAATATCAACAGCTTACAGACCGACACGTCGGAAACATCTACGTAAGTGGGATTTTTGAGTGCTTTGTTCTTCGTGCGGCTGACGAGCTTGGTTATCGAAATGTGTAGGTGAAGTACAGAGTGCCCTTCTCGGCGCATCTGAAGAAGCCGCTCGCTGTCGCGACGGCGCTGATGGGTGTCTTCGTCCTGGCCTTCACCTGGAAGCGTGTAGATACTCGGATACAGAAGTAAAATGTCCATACAGAACTGGTCGTATTTATATCTTCGACGTGGTCAACTCGACGCTGGCATAACTGCACTGGCAATCATGGATGTTGGATGGTGATGTGTTACACAATTACTGGTGCTACTGATACAAATATGTTGCTGATAGAGAACTATGTCACGTATCATGAATCGCGTAGGAAACTGTGTACGGTGAAGAGAGTGCAGCCTTGAGGCGTTGCAGACCTAGAGTGCAAAGTGAGTACGTCAGTCGGTTGTTGAGGGACATGCAATGAAACAAACAAGTGAACTGATACTCACGGTTTCGTGAAAAGGAACAAACCCATCAGACCGTTTGTGTCCTGGCAGGAATAGTAGACACCGGAGTTCGTTGTTTTCCCTTGCTCGTATACAAGCTGGGTCCCCTGCCACCTCCACGATCCACCTTTGACTCCGTCGCGCTTGTCGCCGACGACCAGTTGCAAAGGCAAATGAGAGGTCAGGGTCGAGTTGCGTACGTTAACCGGGAGGATGGTTGTAGCGTTGTGGTAGTGCCACAATTGGCTCCCGTGAACGTAGAACAATGGAGGCTCCCTGGTGTTCTGCACCGTCACATTTCCGGGCGTGCCTACAATGCGGAAATATTATCAATGAGCGAGACTAAATCCCTAAGCGAGTTCCCGAAATCTGCATACCTCGTGGGCCATCCAATGAGAGGAAGCGAGGGACGAAATTGCCGTTTTCGTAGTTATTATTTGGCCCTAGGGCCTCCAATGCCCCCATTCCGTATGTCAAAGAACCGGCGTCGGTATTCCAAAAGGCTACCCCATCGAAAGACGGTACACCGCGGGCTACGAGAAGCCATGAGCATAGCGAGAAGAGTAATGCAAACCTCTGCAGGAGGGACATGGTGACGCTTTTGAGCTCGACCGGAGTGGGCGAGGAGGCCCATGGCCCTCAGCCGTCTTATAACGTCGCGATGGCCTCGTTCAAAGGCAATCCTCACAGCGACCGGAAAAATAGGATCCAGCAACCATGCTCCTCAGACCGCAACGAAGACGTCAATCCCGAGGTTACTGGCCCTTCTTACCGTCTGAAAGGGACTTAACCGGAGCGTTGAGTAGTCACGATGATGGGACACCCTACGGACAATCAGCCACGTTAGACGAGACGCTTCGATGTTCTTCGAGCATAACACTCAAAATGCGTTGTTATTGGCATCATCTGACTTCGACATCAGCGTTGTCCATTGAGGAGGATAAATCGAGGAGATGCTTCGGAGTCCTCTGCAAGCTCATCGCTCCGGAAGAGGCGCGTCTACGAAGCGTCTACAGTATTTGCGCCAGCCAAATAACGCGGAGCACGTGATGCATTCGTTCATCGATTTGGCGCGGAAGTGTTATGGCCACCTTGTTTAGTGTTGGCCTTGACCTTGACTGCCTCGTCCCTTTTGGCCCAGACTGTTATGGTTTTGTAACTATTTAAATCCCTCACTCTCTTCCCCCCTTCACTTTCATTGTACATACTTTTTTTCACTCACGACACCATGGACAATTTTGTGAAAGTTGTTAAGCCATCGGCACGGTCCCTAACTCAAGGCGGCAAGCAAGAGAAGACAGAAGACCTGAGCGGGAACAGATTCAAGCCATACGCAAAGAGCAAAGAGTTTGAGCGAACCCCGAAAGACTGGCAGGAGAAGAGACGTGTCGAGAAGTACAAGCTTCCGCACAGACTATCACGCGCGTGGGCTGACATGATATTTACGGGCACAGACTACTGGAACCCTTGGTGAAGGACGGGGGAAAGCCATCTTCATCAACCCTGACGAAACACCTGTTGAACACTCTCAAAGATGAGGCCAATCCTATCACACACTCCGACATTTACTCAAGGACTGGTGAGTGGGACATAAATTATCTTCAAACCAAGAAAGTCGTCTAACAGGAATATTACACACACCACAGAACATATCAATTCTATGGCCACTGGTCACCAACGTTCCGACGGGCGCGGTAATCAGAAGCCCTACATGGAGCTGCGTGGAAAGAAACTCCGAGCACAACTGCCTGATACACCGAGTGCGCGTGAAGCAAAAGTCCTGACCGGAGTAAGAGTGTATATCGATGGATACCTTGAAGATACGACCGACATTGAGATGAAGCGAATCGTCACCCTCAACGGCGGACAAGTTTTGTCAGTATCTCTCTCTTCACATTCCCGCCCCGTCTGACAGATGAATGACACAGGTACACTGCATCGAACGCCACACATATCCTCACCTCCCAGCAGCTCAGCGGATCCAAGACACATAAGTTCCTGCACAAGAAGTCTCGTGTGAAGGCCCACGTTGTACGCCCTGAGTGGATCATGGACTCCATTGACGCAGGCAAGCGGCTGTCCGAGCGGTTATACAATGTAGTCAACGATGAGAGCCACAAAAGCCTGGTCGACATGTTCGCGGCTGGCCCCTCTAAGAAGGCACTCGTCAAGTCGGATCTTTAACCTCGACGGCCAATAATGAATTTTTGTACTTGAACTCGAGTTTCCCCGCGTGTAGCAGTATAGATGTGATGTGCCTTAGAACAACCCCTACAGCTTCCGCATGTGCCGGACCTTACATGAACAGGAGCAACGTGTTGCTCGCAGGTACCCTGTTTTTATTGTCCACATTACATTGACGTGTACTTTTTTGATGAGCCCGCTGATGTCAAAGGTATAGGTGACCTGCATAACGCTCGATCCATTATTCAGGATCGCATTGGATGGCGCTTGAGGTGAGTTCATCTTCTATCGCCAGTGTCTTCCGCACCGCCGACTGACGCTCCCATGCACCAGATCAGCATGAGCGGAACCGAGGTTCCTTGGCCAGATCGTTAATATTCATCCTGAGTCCGCTAGGGCGACTGGCCTGTCTCCGAGGCTCAAGTTTCCGACTGCATGGCGAAAAAGATACCGGATGACCTCGATCGATTGAGAGGTATGTATGACAGCTGGCCCAATATCGATAGACGTTGGCCGGCAGCTGGTCGCACAGCCGGGGAATGCCGTAAGTGGCGCAAGTGGTGCGGCAGCCGCCCGAGACCCCGACTAACTCGCCAGCGCAAGCTGGCCACCGTGCATCGTTTCTATATACAGGCCTGGAACTGCCACACAAAACAGATCTAAAATATAGCGGTAATGTGCATTTAGCAGTAGTTGAATTTATTTGACGAAGCGGGAGGGTAAACCAGGCTTCAAACGCAGGAGAGTGGTACATTACTACTGCCTTATTGGGAAATGATGCCAATACTCAGTGAAAAACGTGGGTTAGAGGCTGGCGCTCTCCGTCCGATTTCCCGTATTTCTCGCGCGACTCAAGGCGATAACGCAACGTAAGGCTATCAGGCACTGCTGTTTCGTAGTCAATGTTCTCCGTTGCTTCTCCTGATGGTCTAGCTGTGATGACCCGTACTAAGTAGTAGAATCTCCTCATCGAGTGTCAGAACAAGGACACTTTGTGAGCCGCCAAGGCGGCGAAGATCATAAGTACTTAGAATACTTATTTGATGGAATCTGAGTCATGGTATGTTATCCTCAGGTTACTTACCTTGTACAAACATTATTATAACTTACAACATTGGCCGATGCTGCATCATCACCAAGCCCTACTAGTAAGGGTTGGTTCCCGGTGTACCACAACAGGGAAGAATACTATACATCAACTTCTGGAGAACGTACGGGAAATGGAAAGTGCGGGGAAAAGTGTGCGGCCGAATGTGCGGCCGAGTGTGCGGCGGCAATTGC